>SNQJ01S0010204.1:196265-224825 GCA_010110895.2 Picea sitchensis | reverse complement strand
TTCTCTTAGTTCATTTGATATCTAGATCTAGGGAAAGAGTAGTATTCTGTTACGGTTTGTTCCAGATCCAGGTGGATCTTGGGGAGATTGGTCTGTGTCCGCACTCACGAATTTATCCATAAACACCCTCCATATTCCTCCTTTCACCGACTCCCCCCCATCTCATTTACCCCCTACCTAACCCATTTATTACCTTCTTATCCTTTCCTGTTAATGCCCCTTATCCCCTTCATTTAATATCTTATCCCTTGTAGTTAATATGTTATCCCTTTTCGGGTACATAACTTAATTTAATAATTTAATTTATTATCATCCTTTTATTTATTTACCTTATTAATTAATGAGTTAATTAATACTTAAATTAATCATTGACAATTCATGAATAATTAATTAATACTAAATAATTAGTTAATGTTATTTTAAGAAATAATTATTGTTTAGCTAATCTTTTAGGACATCTAGATTATTAAATTAATTATAATTAATAATCATATACACCTATTTAAGCAGGGTCGTTACATCCATGCATCAAACTCATAGTTGATTGCTCAGATGGTCAATCCATCGATTGATGGTCTTTGACTGCTAGTCGACTTTCCAACTGATAGGCTTGTAAACTACTAGACTGACTGATGTGGAGATCTAGTTGATCACTCGACCGACTATTTACAGATGTAGATCAACTGCTCGACTGACTAATTATAGGATAAGTGTGATGAACCATCATAACTTGATGTTCCAGAACCGCCCCCNAGATTCAGGAGGTGAAATTACATTAGTAGGACCCCCCCCTCATAATTGCAACTTCCTGAAGCCCAACATCATAAAGAGATTGATAAATATAGTTTCAGATAAATTCTTAGTGAACATATCATCTACCTCATCATATGTTCTACACTAAATAAGAGAGACAATGTTCTCATGAACCAACTTCCTCAAATAGTGAGCATGGAGCTCAACATTCTTCATATTATTGTGGGAAACAATGTGATCAACAACCCGAATGACACTTTGATTATCATAGTAGATTGTAGTTGAGTTTTGAACATGAAATCCAAGTTCACCTAGAAGTTGGTGAATCTATACTGCCTTTGTACTTGCATGAATGGTGCCATGGTATTATTCTTCTATAGTCGACAAGGAGACTACCTTCTATTTCTTGCACAACCGTGCCAACAGTCCAGTGCCGAAGCAAAACACATAGTAATAAGTGGAATTCCAATAATCAATGTCACTTTCCCAATTGAAGTTAGTGAAGTCGATCAATGGATTTGAACTATGAAAATACTTGATACCCTTGAGATAGAAAAAAATTCTTTTGACTTCTTTCTAGTGGCTTTCTCTGGGATCCCGCATAAACCAAGAAACCACACTAACAAAAAAGGAAATGTCAGGTCAACTGTGAGTAAGATAAATGAGACTTCCGACCAGTTGTCGATAGAGTGTAGCATCAACTTTGGAGGATTCTCAGGTTTTACTCATCTTTACTCCAAATTGAAAGGGAGTATAATAGGGCTTACAATCTGTCATCTTAAAACATGTGAAAAGATCCATTACATATTTAGATTGAGAAATAAAATAACCATTAGAAAATGGTAATACTTGAAGACCCAAAAAATAACGCAGAATGCCAATATCTGTCATGTCAAAGGGGTAAGTAAGTTGCTTCTTCAATCTAAGAATGAGACCAATGTTATTTCCATTTATGACAAGGTCATCAATATATACAACAATAATCAAAGTGTTTCCATGCATATGAAATACATATAAGTTGTGATTAGATTCACAATGTTTGAAACCAATTTGAAGAAAGAAATTGCCGATCTTATCATACCAAGATCGATGAGATTTCTTCAAACCATAGAGAGACTTATTGAGTCGACAAACTAGGGTAGAATCCGTCACAAAAATAGGAGGTTGTTCCATGAAAATTTCTTCAGATAGGTCACCATGAATATCTCTTCAGATATATCTGATGGATCTACCATCCAAATCAAGTAGCAAGAGAAAGATGTAGTTGAACAGAGCTCATCTTTGCAAAGGGGGAAAATGTATTAGTGTAGTCGATGCCTTCTTGTTGAGAAAATAACTTCGCAACCAAGCAATCTTTATGATGCTCAACAACACCCTCAGAGTTAAATTTGGTCATGTAGACCCATCAACACTTCACAACATTCTTTCCTTGTGGTCAAAAAACTAACTACCAAGTGTGATTCTTTGATAACGAATCCATTTTTGTTTACATATCCTGCTCTCATTTAGGTTTACCTTGAGCATCTGAGTAAGTAACATGATTAGAAGTTTCAAGTACACGATTCATCAATGCAACTCTGGCATGTTTCTTTTGACTTTGAGTTTTTCATCTTGAAGAAATATCACCGACATCAGGTCTAGCACATTCAATGGTCTTGGAAACTCATATGGGCATACAAGAAAGGGGTGAACTATTATCCACTGTAGAAGGTTGATAAAAATTTGGAACAAGTTTAGTCGATGGAGATGGTGGACTAGTTGAAACAAATATCGATGGACCAATCGACTCAGAGGTCATCGGTCTAGTCGAAACAAGAATAGAGTTCGACTATCCAGTCAAAGAAATGAAAAACAAAATAGGATAACCAGAGTCGAAAACAACATCAAAGTGATCATCCTATAACAATCTAGAGGAGACATTCAACAACTTTATGTTAGAAGACTTCTCATCAAACCATACATTTCGTCTAATAATGATTTATCGTTTGACAAGTTCAAATAGTCAGTATGATTTAGACTCTTTAGAGCAACCCATTATGATGAAAGCATGACTCTTTGCATCCAACTTATTTATGCAATCATCATAAATATGAGCCCAAGCAACACACCCAAACAAAAAGAGTTGTCTGACTGAGGCCTTCCTTCCACACCATCATTCAATTGGAGTCACTAAAGGAAACTCAAGTTGATATGAAATTGAACAGATAGTTTGCACAATAGAAAACTTCATCCCAGAAGCGATGAGGAAAATATTTGGCCTACAAAAGACATCTAGCCATTTTGAATAAGGGTCAATTCTTACATTATGCAATTCCATTCTATTGAGGTGTATGAGGAACCAACCACTGCTAGTCAATACCATATCGAATCGAGTATTCTTCAAAAGGTCAAATTACATACTGACCACCATTGTCTGATCTCGGTCACTTTATGGGTTGGCCACATTGCTTTTCAGCAAAGGATATAAATTCTTTGAACTTTTCAAAGATAAGATTTTTGTTCTTCAGAAAATAAAACCAAGTGAAACGAGAGAGATCATCAATAAAATTCAAGATATACCTTTCACTTACTAAGAAAGGTAGATTGACGTAACAAAGATCACTGTGAACCAACTCTAGGAAGTTTTGTGCTTTCCATGCTTTACCAGATTTGAAAGGTGCCTATTGATTCTTTCCAAGCACACATCCTTTACATATTCCATCAGGGGGAAAAAATTTGGGTAAACCAACAACCATATTCTGAGTCACCATCAATTGTAGACTTCAAAAATTTAGGCGTTCGAGTCATTCATGATAAGTTTTACTTCACTCGTCTTTGTGAGCAACAAGAGAAATCGGTTCATAGTCGGGTTAATTTGTGTCACAACATTTATAAAAACTATCCTTTAGGTTGAGAAACCCTCCGACGACAATCGACTAACCTTTCTCCAAATCTCGGACAAAGAACCAATCTAGCCAAAACTCCACAATTTTACTTTTTTTGTGTTACTGAGAAACTGACAACAGACTGGTACCGAGGTTCGATACATGATGGATGTCAGCAATTATCCCATGTCGATAAGAAACATCACCTTGAACAACAATATCGAGATAAAAATCATCAACAACATAGATCTTCCTCTCCATAGCTTCATCTAGGGACGTGAACAAGAAATATTCCTTAGCCATATGATGAGTGTTGGGTATGTGTCATATTCTTTGCATGTGTGTGTGTGGGCACGTTAGATTCAACAACTGTGTCTGACGATCCCAACTTCCTTCTTCCTTTGTGTCGTGTGCATTGGGCGCTTTCCTGGGGGGTCCTAGGGGGCCAGGTTTAGCCCCACTTGTTACACGCAATGTTAGGCTTTGGGAGGTAGCTCAAAGCCGATGGGGTTAGGGGCATTACCTTGAAAAATGTTTTGGGAAGTTTTTGCTATTTTAGCAGATTTTGCTATTTTTAGCATTTTTCTAAATTAATCTGGGCTAGAGGGATTAGGGTTTTGATAGCTACATAATACCTAAAACATTGTATATATTGTATTGTGAATGGTGAAATTAATACAATGAATAGTTGAAAGGTGCGCACCAAGGAAGGATGGTTTTCTCTCAGTTAAGGGTTTCCAGTGTAAATCCCTATGTACTGTGTGTATGATCCATTGATTAATTTATGTTTTGCTTAAGAATCAATATGCATTGCTTTACTTCACATGTTTAAAACTTACATGTGGTATCAGATCTCGATTTTATCTTTAGGGGGACACCTTTTCTGCTGAGGTTTTGGCTCGGTCTTGATAGATCAAGTTTATCTTGGGTCTATGATAAACCTGGGTTTAGTGTGAGATTTTGCAGTGGTAATTCAAGAAATAGGAATGACGAACTCTTCTAGAATCGAGATAGAGAAGTTCAACGGTAAAAACTTTGAGCTATGGAAGCTCAAGATGGAGGACCTTCTTGTAGACAAAGAACAATGGATTGCTGTGGATCCTAGCACACATCCTATTGGTATGCAGTCTACTTGAACACAGTCTATTGGTACACAAACTACTAGTACACAACCTACTGGTATGTCGAAGGAAGATTGGGAGAAGTTGGATAGAAGAGCAAGGAGTACTATTCAAATCCTCCTAGAAGATTCAGTGTTGTTGAAAGTCTCAGGAGAATCTACAACCAAGGAACTATGGGATAAATTAGGGATTTGTTTTCAATCAAGTCCCTGGTAAACAAGTTGTTTCTTCGAAAGAATTTGTATCATCTTAGTATGGAAAATGGAGATTCTGTGATAGAACATATAAATGCCTTCGATACTCTAGTAATTCAACTTGTCTCTATTAATAGTACGATTACAGAAGAAGATAAGTGTATTACTTTGTTATGTTATTTTCCAGAATCTTGGGATAATCTGGTTGTAGCAATTGGTAGTACCACTCAATCTACATTGAAGTATGAGTATGTAGTTGCATCCTTGTTATATGAAGAGATGAGGTAGAAAAGCATGGATGGTCAGAGCACATATGATTTATTTGTAAGAGGCCGTACCCAAGACAGGAATCCTGGTAAGTCGTCGGGGGGTGGGGGGGGAGGTATAAATCTAAAGGTAGATCTAAGTCTCCAGGAAAATATTTGAGGAAATGACTGAAGTGTGGTAAAGCATGACATTATAAGAAATATTGCAAGTCTAAGAAGGTTGATAAACCAAAGGGATATGATAATGCCACTTACACAGAGGCGAAAACCTCCACTGAAGAAGGAGGTGATGTCTACTTGGAATCTATAGGTACACATGAAGACCGTGGTGTATGGTTGATTGACTCAGGTGCGTCATATCATATGATTCCTCATAGGGAGTGGTTCTGTGAATATGCAAAATATGATGGTGGTGATGTATTCCTAGGAGATGACTTGATAGCCAAAATCATGGGATGTGGAAGGGTTAAGTTGTTGCTTAAATTTGGAAGGATTATAAATGTCCTTGGGGTTATGCATATTCCAAAACTAGCTAGGAGCCTAATAATTGTAAGAAATTTGGATGATGTAGGTGTGGATATTGTATTAGGAAAGGGCACTTGCAATATGGTACGAGGAGTAATGGTGTTGATTAGGGGAGTTTGATGTGCAACTCTATACAAATTGTTGGGAAGCAATTATACTAATAGTTTTAACAGTTCCATTGTCCTTGAGAAAAGAAATAAAGAATACAAGACCAATATTGTCCCTGTAAACAAGACCATGTTGTTGTTAGGACTCAGAAATGTCACATTTATATCCTCTTTTCCTTTCACCATTCTTTACATTTCATAGTCCTAATAAACCTTTTATCATACCATTTCCATAATTATATTTGGGTTTCACCTTATTATCTTCCACTTTATTCATTTTAGTATTATAAGTGAATTTGTGATTAAATATTAGAAATTAACATATTTTCATTATATATCAAGGTTGGATGAGTTTGATGATGTGTGCAAGCATATTTGAAGATTTCAACAAAGTCAAAATTCACCACCTATCCTCAAATGCGAATTACATCTTCGAACTTTGAATATTTGAAAGAGATTTGAAGATAATCATTTAAGCTAAATTCAAGGAGAAGATCATGGAGATCTAGATAGGATATCTTATCCAAGATATTTGTGGAGGATTTGAAGGAATAAGTTGAGAGAATAGTGGATCTGTAATTATGACTTTCATGTATATAAGAGAGTGCTCTCTCTTCATGAAGGAAGCATGTAATTCATAATTTAGTCTTGTAATTAGGAGAAGGGGATTCTTAGCTTTGATTCTTTCATTGTTATTCTTTCATGATTTGTCATTTGATTCTTATGGTTGGTTCTTGTGTGACAACCATGAATACAAAGAATGTTGGTTCTTGTGTTAACAACATTCATTTCACTTATTTGTTTTCTTGCTGCAATAATTTAGCCACATACTCACTGGAAATAATAATAATCTCTCAATGTGCATAAGAAAGCATCATTGTGTATAAGAAATCCTTTTCTTTATCTTTATGAATCATGCCAATATGTATATGAATCATTCCTTATCTTTATCTTTATGAAATGAAACAAAGTGTCGTTGAAAATGAAATGTTAGTGAATCATAAATGGAATGATGAGATGGAAAAATGAAATAATGGTAATGAATATGTAGTGAATATAGGTTCCCCCCCCAACTGAAGTGGTTGCATATCCTTATGCAACTTGGCATAGGTTATGAAAGTCAAAAAGGAAATAGATCATGGTGAGGGAACTTTCCAAAGTTATTTATTTTAGTATTATAAGTGAATTTGTGATTAAATATTAGAAATTAACATATTTTCATTATATATCAAGGTTGGATAAGTTTGATGATGTGTGAAGGAATATTTGAAGATTTCAACAAAGTCAAAATTCACCACCTATCCTCAAATTCGAATTATATCATCAAACTTTGAAGATTTGAAAGAGTTTTGAAGATAATAATTTAAGCTAACTTCAAGGAGAAGATCATGGAGATCTAGATAGGATATCTTATCCAAGATATTTGTGGAGGATTTGAAGGAATAAGTTGAGGGAATAGTGGATCTATAATTATGACTTTCATGTATATAAGAGAGTGCTCTCTCTTCATGAAGGAGGCATGTAATTCATAATTTAGTCTTGTAATTAGGAGAAGGGGATTCTTAGCTTTGATTCTTTCATGATTTGTCATTTGATTATTGTAATGTAATTTGGGATAGCATTATTGTGTGAGCTCACATATGTCTTTTGTCATTCAACTCTTCACATGTTGTATTGTTTTCCTAGATTAATTTCTACTTTCCTAGTTAGTCTTTCAATGCTTTTCTAGATTAATTTCATTTCATCAATTTAGATTAGATTACTTCTACTTCAATCCTGCATATATAGTGTGTGTTATTTGTAAGCCTATGAACCTTGGATTGACAAATTAAATAGTTGGGAAAGTAATACAACGGAATTAAACGACAATATTTTTGCCTAACATTTTGGCGCCATTGCCGGGGAAGCACGATGGATTGAGGTTTAGCTTGATTTTTCATGTAAGTGTAGATTTCAATTTCTGAAATTAAGAGTAAATTTCAATTCCTGCAAGCATAAGTGTAGATTTCAATTCCTGCAAGTGTGGAAGTGTAAATTTCAATTTCTGCAACTGTGAAAAGATTTTCATGTATTTCAACAAGAGTGTTTTTCTTTACACAAATGGTTTATTTTCATTTAAGATTTTCAAATTTCAGTTTTTGGGGTTGTAAGAATCATTTTTTCAACATGATTTAACCATGAGTGTCAGCTTGGAACTAATCACTCAGATCTTAGCAAGAGATGAGATCTCCTCTTCTTAGGAAAAGGAGATCTTGACAACAATCAAAGATTCAAATACTCCTCCAGAAACAATTGAGGATTCAACATCTGAAAACTCCTATGCATCTGACGACGAACAAACATTCGAACAGGAGATGGAGGAAGGGGAAGAGGAGTTACAACAAGATCTGAGGGAGGGAAATCGGTCCTATGAAAGATATATCGAGCAATGGTTCCAGGTAAGTACTCGATTAGATAAATTTCATTTTTATTTTTATTTAGTTAGTTTTCCGTTACAACAACTAGATTCATTCATTCTTGTAAAATTCTATTTTTCATTCGAAAAATTGCCACTTAACATATTGTTGTTACTGTTGCGTGCTTGGCTCCATTGGTTATTTGACTACACGTAACTAATTTCTAAGATGTAATTAGCTTAGAGTAGGTAGGCTTCCAATTTCAGTTTTTGTTTTCATTTTCAGATTTTGCTTTTACCTAGAATAAGTATGCTCTCGTCCACG
Organism: Picea sitchensis; assembly: GCA_010110895.2. Classification (NCBI taxonomy): domain Eukaryota; kingdom Viridiplantae; phylum Streptophyta; class Pinopsida; order Pinales; family Pinaceae; genus Picea; species Picea sitchensis. The sequence goes on along the minus strand of SNQJ01S0010204.1, from coordinate 216,275 downwards.
CTTCGTGCGATCATGGGGATCAAAAAATAGGGATGATTTTGATTCCAGGAATGAATGTTTTTGCAAACATACTTAATAGTAAACACAATAAAACATTAGACAAATAAAAACAAAACCATTTTTTTTTACTGAAACAGTTAAATTTTTACATGCTGAGACAATCACTGAGATAGTGAAATTCTACATGATGATACAGTAAAATTTTACATGCTGATATAGTGACATTTTTTCTATGCTGAAACAATGAAATTTTTACATGCTGAGATAGTTGCCGAGATAGTGAAATTTTACATGTTGATACAGTAAAATTTAACATGCTGATACAGTAAATTTTTACTTTCTGATACAGTGAAAGTTTTACATGCCGATACAATTTTTTTTACTTGCTGAACAATGAAATTTTTACATGCTGATACAATTTTTTTTTACTTGCTGAACAGTGAAATTATCCATACTGAGACAGTGAAACTTTCGCTGCAACAGTGGTTAATGGTATCAGGCTTGTGCACCTCTTTATCTTTTAACTTTCGGTCTAGGTTCATTTCTGGTTTGAGAGGCAACGATGCCATCTTCCACCTTTTATCCACCTGCTGGAACACCCTTTAACTTGGAATGAACTCTGCAAAAGCAATAAACAAGAAATTTGCCTTCATTTGAACCCGACGATGAACAATTAAATGGCCAATCGTGCAACGTGACCGCCCCATCCCTATCTTCTTCTCCTTTGATATTCTATGATTAAGCCTGCAATAAAACATGAAAAACCCAAAATTGAACGAGGTTAATATCTTGAAGAGTAAAAGAAGAATTTTGATTGATGGAAGATGAACATAAGCTCAAAGGGCATTCTCGGTGACAGAGAGGATAACTTGAAATTAACCATTTTCCTTGTCAGCCGGAGAATGCAGTTCGTTGGGCATGTTTGTTGTAACTTCACCCAAAGTTTTGGCCTCGTAATGATTATTCTACGATGAATTTTGAATTGATGTATTCCAAAAGTGTGTCTCCAACTAGATTTATGGGTTTAGTTGAATATTCTTAGGTTGATTTTTTTTTTAACGATCTCTAAGATCTGTATAATCTTGTTTTCACCATTTGCAATCCCGGAAATCAATTCAAAAACTTAGTGATGCGGTTTTCCAAGTTGTTACCAACTATAAGAATTGATTAATATTCTCAGCTGGATATTTTTCCAGCAAGAAGACAACTGTTCCATCTAGATATAAACCACCTCCAAAATTAAAGATTGATCTTCTCTTTCGAATAGTGAGAGAGTAACGACATGTAATTATGATGCTCAAATTGAAACTATCCGTTACTTGACGTCCATTTGCAGATAGTCAACTTCGAGTGAAATTTATGAGCAAACAATGATGAATTTTAAAAATTAGGCACATGGGTTTTGTGCAGAGGTGTCTCATTTAGATGACTTGTGAGCGGTTTTGAAAATTCTGCTTGGTTTGAGAGTAGTTCTGATTTTTCAGACTGTGAAGAATGCAGATTTTGGGATGGCCGGTTTGCCACCGTAGGCCTGGATTCACACTGAGAAAAGAAGAAACAATATATAATGGAGATATCATTCTCTTTATCGTTGAGATATATACAGTTGTTGATGCAGGTGCTACACGAGGAGTGTTATCACCGGAATTTCATCCGCAAATGGTTACAGGAATCCAACATCTTCAAAACACCCATTAGTTCACTCATGTACCAAAAATGCATTTCCAAAAGGTCCAAAACTATACAACCAACAATAAAATTAGCATGCGCTAAAACTACACAAGGTGCTCGTTCACATGCGACAGTCAGATAACGTCGGAAAAACGCACATCTGCCTGATGCACGACTGTGGATGCAAAAAGCCGCGCATACCTCAAAACGACACATTTATGATATTGGTCGGCCTTCCACCCACTTCTGGTTCAGCTTCCAAGTCAATTTGACACCCAAATCTCAGCTGAATCCGACTGGGAGGCTGGTCAAAGACCTAAAGGTGCCCTAAAGGGCCCCTTGTTCAAACTAAAGCTAGTTGAATAATGCCTCAAAGCTATGCTATAAAAAGAGGCCATGGGTGCACTACATTTTCAAGGAATTCATTTGTATTGTTATGTTGCTTATATTCTCTTGGAGAAGCCTATTTTCTTATCAAGAGTATATAAGCACCATTTCATTTAGCCATTCATATCACCTTTTGAGTGAATGTGCTTTGGATTCTCTTCACCATTTCATTCTAGTTTGTTACTTGTAAGAAGAGCTCAATATTTGGGTGTCCAAGAGCCCTCCCTTGGAGGAAGAGGGGACCCAAAGTCTCCCTTTCTCTTTGGTGTTTTCTTTCCACTAATACAATCCTTTCTATTGGTGGCATGAGTGTTGTTTGTTTCTTATTCTAATGTCCTTATGCACTCTATTTTAGTTTCTTTTAATGTTCTTTGTTTATTTCTTTGCTTATCTTTTAAGATTTATACTTCTAACTCTTTCCTTCACTGTTGTCTTGCCTAGATAACCCAACTGGACTTATAAGTACCTCTATTTTGTTCATTTAGGTGACAAAAGAGGTGCAACAGATTGACAACTCTACTTGGGAAATGTATCAATTTCCTCACCCATTTGGGTTATTTTAGCTCTTCCTTTTGTTTCTTTAACTTGCAGGAACCATAACCGGCCCAAGACGACCTGTAAAAAACCAAATTCAAAGTTGAGTTGAGAGAATTTCATCCGGAATTTCTTTAACGTGTAACAACAAGTGTGTGGGTGTTATAACCGACAAGCACGTCTTTCGAGCACGTGCACGAAACCCCCTGTGTTTCTCAGTGCCCTCTGCGCACTGCACCTAAAGGTCATTTTTAATCTATGCATTGGTGCCCAATGCGCCTTTGTCTACTCTGAGACCTGTGCATTTGCCCAGAAAATCAAATATTGTAAGGGTTTTTGTGATTTGTTGAGGGCCCATAGCCTTCTCAAAATTGATTCCATGCAGATTGTAATATGCACCACACTTAGATACCCTCTCCATATGAAGGGATTAGTCAAAACATAGGCACTTAGGGGGTTAAAATCATTGTTTCCTGTTTTTCTTTCATTTTTTCCACATGGATGGCTTGCTTTGATTAAAGTCTAAGTTGGAATCATTCTACATCACATATAAAACTTGCATTGGGACTAGAAATTGGATATCAATCTTTGAGTATGCTCTTCTCTCGCGCCCCAAAGCAATCTTGAGAATCAGAAAGAGATTGAGGGAAAATTTCATCTCCCTTAAAAAAGATGAAATCTTTAGGAGAGGAAAACAACCCCCTCGGGACTCCTCTTAGTTCATTTTTCAAACACATCTTAAAATTGTAAGGGCCCATACATGCCCACATGCTACAAAGATAGGATATTGTTGGAATTTACTTTCTTAGATTAAATCACTAGGGAAGTTTAAAGGTTTTGTAACGGGCCCATACATTCCCACATGTCCACAATCTAGGATAGTTTCAAATCTTTCTTAGATTAAATCACACTAGGGAGTTAAAGGAATAGTAAGGACCCACATGTCCACATGCTAGTTTCCTAGGGACTTTAAAATTCTGCAAGGTTGTACCAATGGAATTTAGTTAATTAGGTAATCAAGACTTGTAAGGACCACACAAAGTCCACATGCAGCAAGGTGACACCTAATTTATTAAAAAAAATTGGCACACTTTCACTTTTTCACACACAAATTTCACCAATCACTGACATAGTTTTATCTAGAAATCGTGGAGGTAGAAGTAAGTTTCCTCCAACGGGATTCCGAAACACCCCACCATTTTTTCTTGACAAAAACTATCCACTCCCACTTAATTTCAACATGGTTGGTTCACACCCCCAACCTCTCAAACAACCACACCTAAAATCTTTCTAAAAAATTACTAAGTTTTCCTCCACAAGAGGTGCCAAAAGAAATTTTTTAGTCTAGGTAGGATTTCGGGGATAGGCATCCAAATAACTCCCCGTTATCTGGTTCTCACATCTTAAAACAATAGAAGTTATCAAATAGGGAACTTTAAATCCTCCAAGTCAAGTGTTCCTACACCATAAGGCAGGGAGAAACCCGTGAAGGGTTGAAGGCCGAGGTCCGGTTGCTCTGTGTGTCCCGCCTTGAGGCACCCACCTCTTGGATGAGATCCAACTCGTGACCCATTTCTGAGGCCGAAAATCTAAATGTCGTACTTAGACTGAGGTACCTAGTGACCAAATTTTAGGACATCTACCCAGGTGGCAATTGTGGGCTGCAATTGCACCTTGATCAGATTTTGTGTGGCTATTGGGAAATATCACTAGCTCTTTCAGGATATGCACACTCTACTCCTCATTATAACCGATTACTTCATCCTTCACTAGTTCCTCTTCCAGTGGATTTAGACCCCACTGTCAAGTACTATTGGAAGGTCCAGTGCTATTTGAGAGGAAGGACATTACGTCTTTTAGGACATGAGCATTTGTTTTCTTTGTTCTCCCACGCGGACAAAATCGACATACCCACATGTATGCTTCTTTATCAAATTGATTTATGTATGGTGCTCTTGTAATTACATACGATTGTGAAGGATATTGTGAAGGTTAAAAAATTATAAAGACTCATGTTCATTTATTTTCTCTTATTCCCACCTACACACATCCCCTTTGCTAGTCCGACATCATAGGGGACCCATAGAATCCCCGTTGTTCTAGATGCTTGATAAATATCCCTCCCATTCTAGGGGGAGCTCCTAGTCTTGCCAACTCATCGACCATACTTTCTCACATCCCTGTGAGTGCTACTGTCTTGGGATCAACTCTACTTGGTTCCACTTTTCTTGGGTCCACTTCCCAAGGTCAACCATCCCCACACTCTCCTTTACACTGAAGAGGGGGGAACACTTCTTCTCAAGGAGGAAGTACAACTCCATCTAGCCCCCTTGATGGGTCAGGTACACCCCACATTCACACTATGGCCGGAACAAACCCTCTTTCGGGGTCAGGCACACAAAAAATTCCCACCATGGCTGGCACTAATCTTCGACCACAACCCCAGATGCCATACTTGGCTTCCCTCAACATACCAGATCTGACTAAACTCACTAATGATCCTATATCGCATGACCCCACATGGTCTGCAATGCCTTACCAACTACCTTCATACATCCCCAAGTTTGAAGGAAAAGCGGGAGACGACCCAACCAACCATATCATGACCTTACATTTATGGTGCTCCTCTAATAGAATTATGGATGACTCTGTTTGATTGAGACTATTTCAACGCACACTCACTGGCTCATCGACCAAGTGGTATGTAGAAGAAAAATCTGGGTCCCATGTGACCTTTGAATCATTGGCCAAAGCATTTATGACCTTATTTCAACTACCAATTCGTCATGACAATGGTCTCAAATTACTCTTAGAGTTTAAACAAACTTTTTCCATGCACATCGCCGACCACATTCACAAATGGCGTCGACAACGTAGTCTCTGCAAAGCTGAATCCACTCCGCAACAATGCCTTAACTAGTTTCTCAAATCACTTGTTTCCCTCCTTGCCAAAGATGTGGCTGCCATCTTCCCCCAATCGGAAGAAGAAGCCATCAACAAGGCCCAACAATTTGAACTCATTTATTCACAGTCAGGTTATTTATATACAGTACTACCTGACACCCCAAGACCCATGCCATTTGGCCAAGACAAACTTGGGATGTATCACTCAGCAGATGGATTCATTGGTACCATTACACACCACAATTCACACCCCCAAAAACCACCTATGTATGGAACACCTCAATATCCACCAACATATGGAAGACCCCCTTATTATCCTCCTCCCCCTTATCAATAACCATACCCCTTGACCTTTCCTCCACCCATCAGCGAACCGCCGCCAGCACCCACAACACGTCCCGCAGCCCAACCTAGTTCTGGTACCCCCTCTACCTCTACTTACACCCTAAGCACTAGTGAAAGCACCATGCCTTCCTATACACCCTACGGATCATTACCATAGAATAATCCATAATTTCCATTTCCTGGTCCTCCCCAACCCATTACTTCTCCACAAGGGAAACCACACGTTGGGGTTAATTTTGTTCAACCCTCTCCCATTCAGGAGTATCAAAATTTTGAACAACTAAATATGGCTAATCCGAACCATCAGTCAAACAATGCCAAAAAGAAAGGAAAAAACTGAAACGATAATAATGCCAAACCAGGAGGAAACCAAAACCAACCTCAACAGAACCAACTTGCTGGGGGGAACTAGAACCAGGGGAACTAGACCCCCCAAGGGGGCAATAACAACAAAATCCAAGGGAAAAACAACAACAATATTAGGACAAACTTCCCTTGCACCCTTTGCGGTGAGTATGGCCATTATACTCACCATTTCCCCCAAATTGTGTACTTAAAATGAATGAAATAATCTGAAAATGGACCACGTCCCCCAGTACCGCCCGCTCCCCAGCAGGCCCCACAACAATATGTGCAACAACCCCCCCCAACCATGTTACAAAAGCCCATACAACACCAAGGGGTAATGAACACCCAACATGAGATGTATTTGGCCCCACCATAGATAAGACAACACACCAACCCATGCCCTCCTACAGATCACACTATCCTCCTCACTAATGAGGAAGAAGTCCTTATACAAACGTGCAGTTGTCAATACAATGCACCCTCTGACCCTACTCCCAGTACCTTGGAGGCCACCCTAGTCACAACTGGCCCACCTTTGATGATTCCACGCCCTAATACTGAAACACATCTTCACATCCCTCGCATCCCATTACGAAGGAATGTCAACAACCCTCAGGTTAGGGCGACCCACAATTATAGTCTGGTTGATGACTTAGCACAATCCCCTATTTCCATGTCAGTCTTAGAAGTTATTTAAACCTGTCCTACTCAACGAAAGTCATTAATTTTTGCTCTAGGGGAAGTCGACCCTAATGATACTTGACTCATCACCTTCGATCTCGATAATGGGGAACCTCATCTCCCCACTTTGGTAGCTTTCCAAATACTAGTTAAAATCTAGAACATCACAGACCACCACTGTATTATTGACGAAGGTGCATCCACATGTATCATGTCCAAAACCATTTGGAAGAAACTTGTCTCTCCAGAGCTCATACCATCCGCCATTACTCTGAGGGCTTACGATGGATGACCCTCTTCTCCCGAGGGGCTCTTCCAAAATGTCCTCGTCGAACTCGGGGAAAAAACCATTCTTATTGACATTGAGGTTATCGATGTCATGCTCGATTACAATATCTTGTTTGGACGTAGCTACATGTACGCTATGAAGGAAGTAGCCTCTTCTATGTTTCGAACCATGATGTTCCCCCATAATGGGAAGATCATCACCATTGATCAGGTCTCACATTATGATCCTAACCCATCTGCCAACATCGATAACATCCTCCCTTTTGTCCACACTAATCCCGATACTTACCCACTCATCGAGATGGGCCTCAAAATTTTCAAAGACCCATCCTTGTTAGGGACATACTGTGGAGCACCACCGCTCATTTATCTTTCTGCACAGGTATGTGTCATCTCATCCAATGGAAATGAAATTGGAGATACCCTTCCTCCCAATGAGGCCTCTCTTATATCTGATGTCCCATTAGTCTCAGAGCTTCTTCCTCAGGAATTCCCTGAAAACCCTCCAGCTTCACCTGTTCCTGATTTCACCTTACCCTAAGGCCATATCCCAGTTTGGGAAACAGTCCCCCAAGCCATTACCCAAATCCATTTATTTTATCCCCCACCGGGTGTACAAGCTTTCCAGGTAGCCGCAACGCTCACCCTTCCTAATATGGTGCTGGAAATCCCAGTCTGGTATATACATCTACCTGAGATGGTCCCTCAACCATCCCTCCCTCCCCAAAAAGAAGAAATCCCAATGCATATTCCAATACTTATGCCCACCATCCCACCCACACCCCCACTCACTAGCACCCCTGTTACAACTGGGGGCAGACAAAAAAAGAAAGATCCCACCGCTCCACTTCCCCCACGTGTCCAACCTCCTTGCGTACTATTTGAGAAAGACAGACACCCCACCAACAAATGCCCAACTCTACCAGAGATATGCAATCTAATTCAACTCCCTCGAGCACCACCACCACTTGTCACTTCATCCAATACTACTATTATCTCCCCTAACACAAGTAGAAAAGGCCTACGAACCAAATTCACATGGGCCATCTGTTCAGAATATGGCCATTATACACACCATTGTCCAACATTACCTCAATTCCGACAGACACTAACAACAATATGCCAGATATTTAAGTAAGAACCCACCCCATCTACATCATCCCCAACACATGTCATGACCTCAGTCAATGAACGTATGAGGTGTCCTTGCTGTCTATGCGAATCACTTGATCATTTCACATATCAATGTCCTATGATCATTGAATACATGCATCACCAAATGGCCCTTATTCAAAACCCTACACCCCCCCTTCCAGCAGAACCAGTGAGTACCCCTACCCCATCACTTGATGTGGTTCATATCTTCTCACTCGAACCTAAGTCCCTCCCTACCCCCCCATGGTTCCTGGATGATTTATATGAGGATTTACCCCCAAATCCCCCCAATTCTCCAATTCATTTCCCCATGGAAATTCTACGCTCAACTACCATATTCAACCCACAATATCTTGATATTTGGTTTATGTCGAGTGAACCATCCCAATCCCCTTGCGTCACCCCCCCTGCTTCTTTACCACCAGAAGACAACTACACGGTGACAGTCACCAGGGTCACTCCTCTTGATCCTCTATATTCTTGACAATTTTACTGCGATGAAGACATCCTTGCGGAGTTAACTAAACCCGATTTCCCATGGGATGCGCTCAATCACAGAGCACTCTTTCCTTCATAGGAAGCCTTTGCGCCTCCTAACCAAAACCCCATATACGCAGTTGAAACCAAAGATTTTCTCCCATTGGGGCATATAGATTGGTTCAATAAACCCATCCCTACCCCCGACGCTTTTGAAGAAGGCAATATGGCCATTATTTCCCCCACCATCAAAATCGATATTTCCATCAAATCTGGAGTCATAGAGGAAATCACCATTGGCGCCGCATGCTCTCCTGAAGAAATCACTGCCTACAAAGCTCTCTTCCAAGAATACCGAGACATTTTTGCCTAGTCATACACAGAGATGCCTAGCCTTGATCCCTCTATTGTCGAACATCGTATAGACACCTGGCCTGATATCACACCTGTCTGTAAAAAAAAGCATCCACTACACCCATCCAAAGCAACGACCATCAAGGCTGAGATTGACAAATTACGCATTGTTGGGTTCATCTACCCCATTGCCTATACGTCATGGGTCTCCAACCCCATCCCTGTTAACGAAACACAGGGCACCATCCATGTCTGTATGGACTTTCACGATCTCAATCATGCCTGTCCCAAAGATAACTTTCCAATGCCCTTTATTGACCAAATTATCAATGATTGCGCTGGCCACGAGGCTCTGTTCTTCATGGACAGTTTCTTTGGATACAACCAAATTCAAATTCACCCAGCCGATCAATACAAAACCACATTCACTACCCCTTGGGGCACCTTTGCATATCATGTCATGCCTTTTGGCCTCAAGAATGCCAACACCACTTTTCAATGGGCCATGACATACATCTTTCATGATTTGGCTCATATCATCCTCGCATACTTGGACGACCTCACAGGTCTGTCCAAGAAACACACTCAACATCTCGATGATTTATGAATCATCTTCCAAAGGTGTCGTTAGTACAACATCCTCTTGAACCCCCTCAAGTGTGTGTTTTGTGTCACCTCTAGGCGCCTCCTTGTGTTCATCGTTTCCCAACATGGCATTTCCATGGACCCCCTCAAAGTCCAAGCCATCACAGAAATTCCACCTCCTCTGAATTTACGTCAACTGCAGAGCCTACAAGGCAAAGCTAAATTTTTATGATGCTTTGTCCCATATTACGCCACTCGTGTGCACAACTTCCTTCACTTGCTTTGCCATGACATCCCATTTCAATGGGATGAACATGCACAAACTGCTTTTGACGATCTTAAAGAGGAACTCTCCAACACCCCATTGATTAGTCCACCCAACTATAACCGGGACTATATCCTCTATATATTGGCCTCAACCATCTCAATAGCAAGAGTTCTCGTCCAACTAGGGGATGATGATCGTGAGCATGTAATTTACTACATTAGTAAAATTATTTCAGGGACACCCTTGAAATACAATCATGAAGAGAAACTAGCCCTTGCAGTTGTCCTCACAGTCTAGAAACTGCACCATTACATTATTCTTCGAACCACCAAAGTCATAGCATATTCCAACCCCATGCAATACTTGCTCAGTCGCCGACAAATTAACGGTAAATTTTCCTGATGGATCGTCATCCTTTAGGAGTACGACCTTGAATTTTCAACACCCAAGAGAAAGAAAGCCCTCATCCTCGTCGAACTCATCACGAAATTTCCCTCTGATACTACCAGTACCCCCGTCAATACCGACTTCCCTGACGAACATCTCTTTTACATCCCCTCGGATGACCCTTGGTACGACGATCTTCTCGTCTACCTTCGAACACATAAATTTGGAAACCACCTCTCCCAGGACGATCGTCGACGTATTCGTCACCAAGCTCCCTGTTGCCTCCTTATCGGTGATATCTTATATCGACGAGGGTTCGACACTGTACTCTGTCGATGTTTGACTATCGTTGAGGCCGATCGAATCTTGAACGACTGCCACAGTGGCACTTGCGGGGACCACCTCTCAGGGATGTCCACAGCTCAAAAAATCATTCGCGCTGGTTACTTTTGGCCTACATTGTTTCACGATTGCATCCACTCTGTGAAGTGATGTGAAAAATGTCAGCTTTATACCAACAAAGCATGAGCAACACCTACTCTTCCACACCCAGTCATTACTGCCAGCCCCTTTTGCAAATGGGGCATAGACTTCATGACTTGTAACCCTCCATCCAACAATGGGCACAAATACATTGTCGTTGCAGTCGATTACTTCACCAAGTGGGCCAAAGACATTCCCACCTTCAACAACACTTCCAAGACTACATCATGCTTTTTCTTTAACCACATCATCTCCCTCTTTGGAGTACCACTCCAACTACTCTCTGATCACGGGAAACACTTCGAGAATGAAATTTTCGTCAAACTCTCATCCAGGTTAGGATTCTCCCACAAATTTGCCTCCCCATACTATCCTTAGTCTAACAGATAGGTAGAAGAAGTCAACAAGGTCCTCAAAACCATGTTGCAGCGCACGGTTAACAAACATAATACCGATTGGCATCATATGTTATTTTCCATGCTATGGGCTTATCCCACGGTAGTTAAAACTGCCACTAGTTTCACACCATTTCATCTAGTCCACGGGGTTGAGGCCACTCTTCCCATCGAATGTGAGATTCCCACCTTACACACTGCTATTGAGCTATTACCCGACAATGCTCCAATGGAGCAGCGTTTGCTGAACTTAGAGTCCCTGGATGAAGATCATCGATCTTCATTACATAACAATAAGGTAGCCAAGAAATGGTCAAAGGCCACCTTTGATCACCATGTCAACCTTCGCTCATTCAATGAAGGTGACCTTGTCCTTGCTTACGATATCGCTCATGATACCCTCGGCCATGGAAAATTTGAGTCACTATGGCATGGAACTTACATCATCCAACATTGCCTCACTAAAGGCTCTTACATTCTGGCCTCTTCCGAAGGAAACCCTCTCAAAGAACCCATCAACGGGTTGTACTTAAAGAAATTTTACGCCTGAGTGTAGCCATTCTACACTAGGATTTTTCTTTTTTGTACATTTTTTTTTAGAGTTTTTAATCTTCTTTTCCCATCCCTTATGTCTAATCTATTATTTGTGTTATTGACAGATGCCTCCTCCATCGGCCTATCACATCGGTTACACCAACGGAGCTAGCCGTTGGACACATAATCTCGCTTCAGCTACTTGGGCCCTCTATTCATCCTCACATGAGCTACTCCACTCCAACAACATATGCTTGGGTTCAACAACCAATAACCAAGCAGAGTACACAACCATCATTGGCCTCCTCGCTGAGGCCAGTCATCGTCATATTCGTCACCTTAGTGTTTTATTAGATTCCCAACTGGTTGTCCTCTAGCTCAACAATGTGTACTGTGTCCACGATCCTTTCCTCGTCCGCATATACCTGCAAGTTAGACTTTTATCTCGACATTTTGATTCCATCACATTTACGCATATTCCAAGACAATTTAATCAAATAACAGATAATATGGCTAACCTAGTGTTATATTTCCATTTATCACATGAAGATACCCGTATGCATACATAAATCATCAACAAATCTATCAACAACATATAGATTAGGCATCATCAAAAAGCACTAAAAAACATCAACACAAGTGAACACCACAAAGATCCCCAAAATGGATATCCATATATATATATATATATCGGTCAATGTGTCATCAATGGTTACAAAAAATAGTACATCAAGTACACCATCCGTAGGTAGGTGAACCACCTCACCCCAATAGATACAAAAATAGTACCACCTCACCATATACAAAATGGGCTCACCAGCCTATATAGATACAAAAAATACATAAATACAGGGGCACTCATGGTGCCTTTAGAGCTCCACCACCTGGACCTCTCTCTGGAGCAAGGACCCCACTAGCTAGGGGTCCCTCAGGTCCCAGAGGTAGTTGCCCAGTCTTCTCCACCCCCGCTACAGTCGCTCTCCGAACCACGGTCTGCCACGCTACCGAAACACCCACACACTACTCTAGGACCCCCTCATCCAAGATCTATGACCACATGCCCTCAAGCACTCCCTGTAGTACCGCCTCCAAGTGGCAGCAAATATCCTCAAACTCTCCCCCGGCCTCCGCTGGAGGAGCATATGATGGCCCTGCACTGGGATCATAAAACTGGCGTCACCTGGCTGCTCTCTCATCCTCCATAGGCCTCGCTCCATCATCATCACACCGTTGTCTCTCTCTTTCCTGAGGCTCTCCCCGCAAAGGTCTCATCGGCCCCTGATGAGCTGACGCTCTAACCAACTCAACCTCGTGCTCACGAGGTCCAACATCTGCACACACAACAAACAAATGGTAGCATCAACATCCATCTATACATAAATGCTATACTATCTAGAGATCAAACCATCAAACATAACAACATACCTCTATGGTCGAACACCTCTCCTGAGGGTAACATGATCTTTGGATCATCCTAGAAGTCCACCCCAAAATACAGATATCGCAGTATGATCTATGGGATATGATGCCACACCTGTGCAGCCTCGATCGTAAAATAGTGTCTACCCTCCCCATCACCTCAGTCGCGGCTCTCACACACTAGATATGCCCAACAACACTCTAGGGTGAAACATCGACACCCTCTCCAAAAACCATGCCACCAAGATAGACCCAAAGGAAAACTCCCCTGAGTCAGCAGCCTGACACTTGTCAAGCTTCCCTACCATCTTGGCATGCAGAATCAAGCCCTAGAAAAAATTATCGCCCGCCGGTGCCGTCTCCATGATCCTCAGCTGACCTCCACTGATCTATTGAGTCACGAGAAACCCGTATACTCTCACAATAATCGTTTCCACTCAATGATGTACAAGAGTGTCCATCGCCCCATTACTAACCATGGAGCCCAACATAAAGTTCTCCCTCAAAAAATATCTCCGAGCTAAGACAACCAACTGCCCATCCCTGGGTACTACAGGCTCCATCAGTAATGGGGTTTCTTGAAAAGGGATCCCAGTAAAAAAATATACATCCTCCACCGCAGTGAAGGCTAGCTGCTCACCCCACACCATAAAGCAATGCAGGTCAGGGCTCCACATCCTGATCAGAATCTGCAAAAGATACTCCTGTGCCCGCACTAACAAACACTCAAAAAACTTCAACAACCTACAAGCTGCCAAAGTTTCTTGGACTGCCGACTCCTCATCCCTCACTACCTCCCTCAGGCATGACCAGTCCCTCTCTCTCTAATGAACCGACATCATCGAAATGATCACCTGCATCCACATATACAACACTTGATTAGCCATCACAACCCATAAAAACATCAAAATCCCCCAAAATCATAAGTTTTTACACCCTTCAGCTTTGCCTCAAAGGTGTGGCTGTTTTTCCCCACAGGTGTGCACACATGCGCGCCTGTTCATCCTCACAGGTGCGCATAAATGCACATCTGTTCATCCCCCAATCATGCACTCATGCACGACTGATGCTATACATAGGCACATTCATGTGCCTCTGTCACACATACATGAACGCATCATAGTGTAACTATTCACTACACAAGTGCGCACACATGCGTAGCTGTTAGGAATACAAGCATGCATCATAGCGCACCTGTTCACTACACAGTTGTGCATGCATGCACAACTATTAGGAATATAGACATGCATGCATGCACTACTATGCTTTGCACATGCGCGCTTGCCATGTGTGCATGTTTTCCCCATTAGGGCGCCCCCGTGCATGGATGTCCGCATTACAGGCGCGCACCCGTGCACGTGAATTTCTCAATATCCCATGCAGTGGGGGGCCCACACCCACAAAACCCCTTATATGACCCTCTGTACAGGCCCAGCCCAAAAACATAAACCCTAATTCTATGCAGGAGGATACGACAACTAACCTGAAGCTCGTTGATCCTGAATCGGCTACCTCGATCTCTCGGAATCTCCAAATCTCCTCTAAAATCGCTCGTCCACTCAATAAGACTGCAGGTACAAATGAGGTGGCATTGTGGGCCCTACAGCCATATATAGTCCATTTTTTCAAACTTCTAGACTCAATTCCGGGAGCTCTGGGCGTCCATTTTTCGATCCGTCTTCAGCCACGGGATCAGGACCCTGTCACCTACACAATTCCATTCCCTGGGCCATTTTCCATCCTCAGCCCTCGGGGTGAATTTTTCTCATCTAACTCTCAGGTATGCATGCTTACATTCTCATATTATTGAAAAAATCTTATATGATCTTTCTCTTCAGATATTGTTCATGTCGGGTATTCGGTTTTCATGTGTGTAGGTACTTTATCATCACACGTCAGCAATATCCCTTCAGGTATATCATCGACACTGGCATGTAGTCATTTCCTCTAAGTATCAAATTGCATCTCGCAGTGACACCCACCGATATTTTCCTGTAGGATCCCTATGTCCGGCTCTACAGTACTGTCACCTCCGCTGCATTTCAATACTATCACCCAGTAGATCCCTCCCCCACATGATTTGTCCCATTCATAGTCCCCCTTGGCACTTTGACATTCATGATATTTTCACCCTTTAGAGATGGGAATCCCGATAGTCTTACGCATCATCGAGAACCAGCCACATACTCCTTCTCCTCATTATGCTAGCCTACCAAATGGACTCCCAGGTTACTTCATCATGGTTCTATTTTAACTGCACCCCCGCAGTATCATTAACCATCCATTTTCATCCATCGTCAGTTTTCCCATCTGTAGATTGTCCTCCATACATTTCCCTAAAGACATAAACCCACCTATGGGGCCCTCACCCTCCACTTGTTTCCCAAACAACTTGCGCCATCATCGACCAAGACATATTACACCGGGGCACCCATTTCTATATCTGCACAATCATCCTAACTCATTCTTTATTCTTTCAGTAATTGTACAAAACCTTTTCCCTGCATTTACATAGCTTTCTATTGTCGCCTATAGCAACCTTCCTTTTTTTACAAAGAAACCCTTATCTCCCTTGGTTGGGGAATTTTTCACTTCCCCTCATCAATGAAATTGTCCATAAACCCTGAGTATCTTACAGTTCATACACCTTTTTGATCTCTGTGTTTGTCCATTTTATCGTGCCTCTGGCACAACTCACCCTCGTCTAGTCGTCCCCTTGACACTAGATTCAATTTTATGGTTGCTGCCACTTTGCATATCTCCCCAACAAAGGGTAGTCTTGAGTCTCACCGCATCTTGACTTCGTCCATGTACCTCATCAGTTCCTGATCTCATCCTGTGGATTTCATGAAGCCCTTTGCTTCTTGGAGTCGCGTCTCCCTTTCTGTCGACATCAACACAGTTTCCAGAAGGGCGACAATATCTTGACTCTCATTACCTTTACAATAAGAAGTCTCGAATGGCATAGGGAGAACCATCATTGCTCTCTGTTGTCATTGACCCCCATAGCATTTGACTTCAACGCCATCTCATGTTACGGTGGGTCTTACTTTGCGACTATTGCAGTTGTTTTTATATTTGTCGAAGACCTCTAAAAATTGTTGGGCCATCAATGCCCGCGACTTATCGACCCTTCCTACAGGTGTCATTGCATCTTTTCATAATTGTTTCACCCTCAGAATTGTCCTCTTCCATTATCAAACTGCCCCCGAGGGTGCTACAGTCATCTACACCAACACATATCTTTAGTTACTGTATTACACATTTTTGAGTTACATGACACGAGCATGGGGCATGCCCGCCTCGTTTGTACACAATTTTATTTTTTCACACCTTGGGAAAGTTTTGGGTCCTACAGGTTCCCCTCTCCTTCCAAATGGATCGTTCTTGAAAATCCCCACAACTCTCTTTCTTACATAGGTCCTCTCAGTAGAAGAAACATTGATGTATTTTGGCTATACGTATGCTCTTAACCTCACACATCAGGGGGCATCTATTATCATCGAAATTTCATCTGCAAATGGTTACAAGAATCCAACATCTTCAAAACACCCATTAGTTCACTCATGGAACAAAAATGCATTTCCAAAAGGTCCAAAACTATACAACCAACAATAAAATCAGCATGCGCTAAAACTACACAAGGTGCGTGCGTACGTGCGACAATTAGATAAAGTTGCAAAAGTGCACATGTGCCCAATGCACGACTGTGGACGCAAAAATCCGCACACACCTCAAAATGACGCACTTATGATATTGGTCAGCCTTCCACCCACTTCTGGTTCATCTTCCAAGTCGATTTGACACCCAAATCTTGGCTGAATCTGACTGGGAGGCTGGTCAAAGACCTAAAGGTGCCCTAAAGGGCCCCTTGTTCACACTAAAGTTGGTTGAATAATGCCTCAAAGCTATGCTATAAAAAGAGGCCATGGGTGCACTACATTTTCAAGGAATTCATTTGTATTGTTATGCTTCTTATATTCTCTTGGAGAAGCCTCTTTTCTTATCAAGATTATATAAGAACCATTTCATTTAGCCATTCATATCACCTCTTGAGTGAATGTGCTTTGGATTCTCTTCACCATTTCATTCTAGTTTGTTACTTGTAAGAAGAGCTCAATATTTGGGGGTCTAAGAGCCCTCCCTAATACAATCCTTTCCCTTGGTGGCATGCGTGTTGTTTGTTTCTTGTTCTAATGTTCTTATGCACTCTAGTTTAGTTTCTTTTAATGTTCCTAGTTTAGTTCTTTGATTATCTTTTATGATTTATACTTCTAACTCTTTCCTTCACTGCTATCTTGCCTAGCTAACCCAACTGGGATTGTAAGGATATCTATTTTGTTCATTTAGGTGACAAAAGAGGCGCAACAAGGAGCTTTATGCATATCACGTGAGGTTAATCAAATATCAGTCCAGTAAGCCATAGTTCACCTTTGTTTTCTTGTGCGCAATCATCCATATCTAGATTTTATTTGGCAATGATTTTTCAAAGAGGTAGAGGAACAAGTCTCCATGTTTTGGTTGCAACAGAGAGATATTTTCATGATGCACTATGCATGCTATTACAACTGTATAAAAAAACATAGTGATTCTTTGTGGGGAATGGCCTGAGATTCTCATGGCCTGAAATGTGACACTGCTGCCAAGGATTAAACCCACTAAGAGTTTAGTCTAGTACTAATGTTATCCATATCCAATTCACTCCTGCAGAAAAATATGAGTAATTGAAACATCTTTAGATGCATGTTTAGGCCACTGTATTTCCATTCACATTGAGTAAAAATAATAAGAGTTTTTGTTTCATTTTGTTATAAAACAAAAACAAAAGAAACAAATTTAAAATTTGGAAAACAATATATATATATAATAAAAAAAAATTGAAACTTAAAAAAAAAAAAAAAAAATTGCTAATGGATGTTTTAAATCATTCCTGAAAACAGTAATAAATACTTTTTTTTACGTTTAATGTTTCTTTGTTTTTCTTAAGTCACTATTGGCGGAATCAATGACGAAAATAACAAGTGCGGACAACAGGTATAACTGCATTTATTTTCTATTTTTAATTTGTTCACATTTGTACTTAATCTTGCATTTCACATCTTATGTTGCTCTCACAAGTTTGATTGCAGGATTAGTCTTAAGATTGATTGCAGGAACAAGACGCTCGTAATTCATGCCACAATGATCTTCAAGAATCACACCATTTTTTAGAAAAACATGTTTGTTAACAGTTTGAAGGAGCTGATCTTCATTATACATTTCATGATGTATGATGTTACACATATATTTTACATGCTGTTACTCCTATATTTGTAACATGTTGTTACACTACACCTTCAATAAACCCATTTGCGTCATGAATGTTTACCCCCATTTTTCCTTCAAACGTACATTGGTCATCCGTGTGTTGAATCCATTTTCCATTTCCTTATCCATCATGACTTCGCACATCCCTATCTTTTTGAGTCGCATACATCGCTTCTTTATTTTTTAGTTCTTTTTCCTTGTCAATAAAACTAGTCAAGTTCCCTTTCCATGATCACATTGCCTTGATTTCCATGCCATAAACCCTGTTGCTACTGAGATATTTACATCTATAGTCCTACCGATCTTTTTATAAACTCACGTTGAATGATGTGGGATTTATTAAGGCACACCTTTCAATATTCTTGCCCCATCAACCTCGACACATTATCTGGGATATAGACTAGAGTTCCTTTTGAGTACCTTTAGGATTGCATGCCTTAATGGCAAGTTCTCTCACCGACAATCATGGGAATACATCAATGTCCCTTGATCATTAGATCTTGCAAGTGGCTCAACATCAACCCATCTATTCACACTTCGCAAGATGTACTCAGGTACCTTGGCACTCATTGACATCATTGGTGATTTTGTCTCGCATTGTTTAACACCATTCATCAATGGTCGTCAATCCAATGATTTCTCTTCATGCTCGACATCGACACATTTATTCGCATGACTAGAATTGTACCATCGATTTGTATCGGGTGAAGACTATACACTTTTTCATGATCCCATCAGCAGTTACCATAGTTTTATTTCATATCTATGAGAGTATCACAACTCCACATTCTCTACCTTCCACAGTTTTCATGATAAAACAGTAGTAGTTCATATAACTTCACTTCCCATGATCTAGTTACAGCAACAACAACATTAGCAGTTACATTTTCATGATCCTGCAACAGTCACATCTTCCATCCTCCAACATCAGTATCAACCATATTCCTCTTGCATTGTTCATCATCATTCTTGGGTAAGTGGAGGTATGTTCTTTTCTAATCTTTAATCATGTAATTATTTATTTGCTAATAATGAATGAGTTTGGAAAGTTCCCTCACCATGCTCGATTTCTTTTTTGACTTTCATAACCTATGCCAAGTTGCATAAGGATATGAAACCACTTCAGTTGGGGGCGGAGAGGGGAACCTATATTCACTACATATTCATTACCATTATTCCATTTTACCATCTCATCATTCCATTTATGATTAACTAACATTTCTTTTCCAATGACACTTTGTTGCATTTCATAAAGATAAAGATAAGGCACGATTCATATACATATTGGTATGATTCATAAAGATAAAGAAAATGATTTATTATACACAGTGATGCTTTCTTATGAACATTGAGAGCTTATTATTATTTCCAGTGAGTATATGACTAAATTATTGCAGCAAGAAAACAAATAAGTGAAATGAATGTTGTTAACACAAGAACCAACATTCTTTGTATTCATGGTTGTCACACAAGAACCAACCATAAGAA
>SNQJ01S0010204.1:184920-195906 GCA_010110895.2 Picea sitchensis | reverse complement strand
GTGAATTTGTGATTAAATATTAGAAATTAACATATTTTCATTATATATCAAGGTTGGATGAGTTTGATGATGTGTGCAGGCATATTTGAAGATTTCAACAAAGTCAAAATTCACCACCTATCCTCAAATTCGAATTACATCTTGAAACTTTGAAGATTTGAAAGAGATTTGAAGATAATAATTTAAGCTAACTTCAAGGATAAGATCATGGAGATCTAGATAGGATATCTTATCCAAGATATTTGTGGAGGATTTGAAGGAATAAGTTGAGAGAATAGTGGATCTGTAATTATGACTTTCATGTATATAAGAGAGTGCTCTCTCTTCATGAAGGAGGCATGTAATTCATAATTTAGTCTTGTAATTAGGAGAAGGGGATTCTTAGCTTTGATTCTTTCATGATTTGTCATTTGATTCTTGTAATGTAATTTGAGATAGCGTTATTGTGTGAGATCACATATGCCTTTTGTCATTCAACTCTTCAGATGTTGTATTTCTTTCCTAGATTAATTTCCTACTTTCCTAGTTAGTCTTTCAATGCTTTCCTAGATTAATTTCATTTCAACAATTTAGATTAGATTACTTCTACTTCAGTTCTGCATATATAGTGCGCATTCTTCGTAAGCCTACTTTAGTCCCTCATCAGTGTTGGAAGATAAAACTCCACACGAGGTATGGACTGGTAAGAAACCCTCTCTTGAACATCTCATAGTGTTTGGTTGTGATGCTTATGTACATGTTCCAAAAGAAAATATGAGTAAGCTAGATAATAAAGATGAAAAGTGTATCTTTATTGGTTATAAAGATGGTGTGAAAGGTTATAAGATTTGGAACCCAGAAACTAAGAAGATTGTTTACAGTCACGATGTTGTTTTTAGAGAGGTGAAATATGTTCCCAAACATGAATTCCTACCAAGGCAAGAAGAACCTGAGAAAATAGAGGTTGAGTTGGATGATGCAAAATCTGAATCAACTGAAGAAGATGAAGTAAAAGAAGAAAGACCTCATATCCCAATATTGATGAGATCAGTGAGGGAAAGATGGGAACCAGAAAGGTATAGTCCCCCTGATTTTTGTTCTAATTTTTCTTTATCTATTACTGATGAAGATCCCATAACTGTTAGGGAATCAATGAATTTAGAGGATAGAAATGGATGCCTTGGATAAGAATGAGGCATGGGATCTAGTTGAGTTGCCAGATGGAAGAAAATATGTTGGCAGTAAATGGTTGTTTAAGAAGAAGTTTAATGCAGAAGTAAAAGTGGAGAAATACAAAGCTCGATTAGCAACAAAAAGTTATTCTAGGTAGAGGGAATTGACTTTGGTGATATTTTTTCTCTTGTTTCCAAGTTAACTTCAATTAGATTTATTTTATCTATTGTTGTTTCTTTTGATCTTGAAGTGGAACAGATGGATGTGAAGACACCATTCCTACACGGGGATCTGGAAGAGGAAATCTACATGAAGCAGCTAGAAGGATTTGTAGTGAAGGGAAATAAAGAGCTAGTCTGTAAGCTAAAGAAATCACTATATGGTCTGAAGCAATAAACTAGGATTTGGTACCAAAATTTTGACACATACATCCTTGGATTGGGATTTGTGAGAAGCAGGGATGATCACTATGTATATTCCAAGCAGGTTCACAATCACTTCATTTATGTAGCGTTGTATGTTGATGACATGTTGCCGGTAGGAAATAAAATGGATGTTATCAAGGAGGTGAAATTGTAGCTATCCTCCAAATTTGACATGAATGATCTCGATGCTGCTAACTTCATTATGGGAATGGATATTAAAAGAGATCACACAAACAAGAAACTCTGGTTGAATCAGTGAAAGTATGTTGAGACGATATTGCAGAGGTTTAATATGCATGGAAGTAAACTAATCAAGGTTCCTATTCCTATAGGTGTAAAGTTATCTGCAGATCAGTGTCCCAAGACATAGGAAGAAGAAGAGGACATGTCCCATGTTTCATATGCCAGTGCAGTTGGTAGTTTGATGTAGGCAATGGTTTGTACTAGACTAGACATTGCACATGCAATGGAAGTTTTGAGTAGGTATATGTAAAAACCAAGGAAGGAGCGTTGGACAATAGTAAAGAGGGTCTTAAGGTATTTGCGTGGCACTACCAGTTATGGATTGTGATACCAAGGAAGACCAGGATTGGACAACGTGTTGGGAATACATGGGTTTGTTGATGCAGACTGGGCTGGAGATATGGATTGAAAAAGATCTACAAGTGGGCATGTGTTTAACCTATTTGGAGGAGAAATCAGTTGGATGAGTAAAAGACAGGTTGTAGTGGCACTCTCAACTACAGAAGCTGAATACATGGCAACAACTCATGCAAGCAAGGAAGTAGTATGGTTACATAGATTATGTTCAGGTATTGGGTTGGTACAACAAGTAGTGAGATTAGATTGTAACAGTCAAAGTGAAATCTTCCTAGCAAATAACCCTGCTTATCATTCAAAGAGAAAGCATATTGATGTTTAGTATCACTTTGTAAGAGACATGGTTGAAGAAAAGAAGGTGTTGCTGGAAAAGGTTGAAACTTTGAATAATGTTGCAGATTCATTGAAAAAGTTTGTGAGCACAGAGAAGTTGTCCTGGTGTATAGTAACAATGGGAATTGTTTCCTTGGATTGTTGACTATGTAATCCTACGAACCCCTATATGCAAAGAAAACAACAAGTGGGAGAATGTTGGGTTGTGTTATATTCTTTTCATGTGTGTGTGTGTGGGCATGTCAGATTCGACAACTGCGCCTGACGATCCCAACTTCATTCACCCTTTGTGTCGTGTGCACCGGGTACTTTCCTGGGGGGGTTTCTAGGGGGGGCAGGTTTGCCCCCCCTAGTTACATGCAACATTTGGGTCAGTGCCCCAAAAATGTTTTTGGGCGGTTTTTGCTATTTTATCGGTTTTTGTTATTTTTAGTAGTTTTCTAAATTAATCCTGGATTAAGGGATTAGGGTTTTGGTAGCTACAAAATACCTAAAATATTATATATATTGTATTATGAATGATGAAATTAATACAATGAAGAGTTGAAAGGTGCCACACCAAGGAAGGCTGGTTTTCTCCCAGTTAAGGGTTTCCAGTGTAAATCTCTATGTACTGTGTGTATGAACCATTGATTAATTTCTTTTTTTCTTAAGAATCTGTATGCATTTATTTACTTCACAGGTTTAAAACTTACAATGAATGCACCCAAAGTCAACTACCCATTCATTTTATGCAGAGTGATACAACAAGGCTTGAGAATTTATGACTTGGAAGGTGGAATTATCAATAGGTCAACAAAAAGCAGACACGTCTCCTTCAATTTTTTTAAATATCTCCTCTAAGTTATCTTTCTTCTTATAACAAACCTTCTCCACATGTCCAATATTTCCACAATACTAACATCTCTTCTTCTTTCGACTTTGATGGGGTGCATCTGTCTATCCTTTAGGTTTCTGATCGAGGCATCCAGGTCTGTGTATAGGGGTATCAAATCGTCTTATTTCCTTGTGATTTGACTTGCCCTTTCTATTGAGCGAGTGGGATTGATGTTTACCACCAAGCTTGCATTCGTCAAGTAATATGTGTTGATTAGTGATCAATATGCAACATAAGACTTCAAATGTGTAATCCCTACCATCTTCCTTGTGTGCCCGCTAGTTGATGCAGAAAGTCAAAATGAGCACGTCGAATGGTGTTCTCAAATTCACCAGGACCAAATTGATGAGTTGTTCGTCTTTCTTCTGGTAATTATTTCCACATTCACCCAATTTCAACTGCAATTCCTTCATACATGCCAAATAGTCCTCTATTATGTCAAAAGAATGAGGATCAAGATAGATCAACTCTTTCTCCAATTGCATGACATGAATTTCATCGTATTTGTCGAATAATGACTTCAACTTATTCCATACTTGATGAGGGTAATTGATTCCACTAATGTGAAAACAAACCTCCCGTAAGATATATATGAACCTTATAGCCTCATCCTTATTTCCATCAACAATGAACTTTTCCTGATCGTCTATTGGATCTAGAACCACAGTCTTCGTACCCTGCCACAATCCTGTTGATATTTTCTTATATTGATAGGGAGGGTGAATCGGTGCACAATACTTTTTACTTTATTTAACCATTCATAAATCATTTATTAGATGAGAAACAATAATCACATATAAACTCAAATCACAATGCATGAAGTTGAACGTGGAAACCCTTGCGGGAGAAAAGCATTTTTTTTTTTTTTTATCTTTATAAATGTTTGTAGGAACCAACCTACTATTACAAAGATTGTAGGCACCAACCTACTATTACAAATATTGTAGGCACCAACCTACTAGAGACACCAATCCCTCAACTAAGAACCAACTCAATAAGATATGTGTAGACACCATTCCAATATTTCATACACAAAGTACTTCTGACTTCATCTGGATGCTTCATTCCACAAAAAATTCTTCAAACCATAGCAAGCCTCATAGCATCATTCCTAGAATGTAATCATTGACAAAAACATTCACTAATGACAACACTCACTGATAATAACATTTACTGACGGAAACATCCACTGACAACAACATCCACTCACGACAACATACATTCATGAAAATATCCATTCACGACAACATCCACTAACAGAAACATCCACATATGGAAACATCTACTCAAGGAAACATCATAACCTCACTGAAACATCACAACCTCATAACAGTGCACACGACAGTATCAAAACCTCACAGAAACATCACAACCTTATCACACACCTTGAGAATAAGAAATACCCAAAGAAATTCCCTTAGAATTCTCTTGTACACCTCTAGATCCCAAAGAGAGACCCCAACACCTTTAGTGCACATCAAACTTGATCTCTTTCTTGGTTTCACTTCAAATTAAAAAATCTATCCTATATTTATAGTAATGTTGTCCCCACTTTCCAGGCCAACCTGTAAAGACTAGTTGAGCTGGCCTCAATTTTTTAGTTGGGTTGTTAAACGCAAAAATTCATATCTCCTCATTCCTAGGGAGTTAGAGGGAATTCCATATATCATTGGAAAGGTCTCATAATAATATTTCCAACCATATAACTTGTGCTCCCATTTGATCTAGGTATGTAAGGTAAAAATTCCTTTAAAGATAGGGTATCCAAATTGACCAAAAATAATACTTTGAACAATCTCCATCTTGCAATATTTATCTTGGACATATTGTAGGCTCCCAATTTATTTGACATCAATGACAACAATATTTCCAACAAGTTCTCTACTCTTCAATAGGGTTTCCATGTTTGGTTCTCATATTGCATAATTTGATCCATTCAGAATTATGAGGTTGGTCTTCGAATCCATCTTCGATTTCTAGACAGATCAGATTTGTTTCCATAATTTATAGTTTGAAAATCACTAATCCATATTAAATCACACAATATATCAGACTCAACACGGTTTACAGACAACGATCGAGGTTTTAAACCATTGACTTTAATACCATGTTGGGGATTGGGTGTAACCTTATATGAAATAGATAAACAAAACTGTAGATAATCAAAGAGGAATAAGTTTTGAAGATAAAAAGGGTGGTATCTAAAGACACCCTTAAAAAACTTAAGCATAATGCATTATGATCATAACATCACAATGCATATTGGACATATTGTACACAAAAACGATATTGACATGATGATAATGACCATCGGGTTTGCTATTTATGGATTCAAGATCTACCTAATTTACTTGAATTCAGGAAGATCTTGCCCACATATAACTATTAGTGGTTAGATTTGACTCTGTCAAATCTATGTTGTCTAGTCAACTCAACAAGGATGATCTACCCAACCTTCCATGTTTCCAACTTGTAGTCAATTTTTCGGCTGGTCGATCCATCGGCTAATTGTCTTCGACTACCGAGTGACTGTCCAACTAACAAACTTGTCAACTAGTCGACTGATTGATGTAGGGATCTAGTCGATCTTTCAACTGATTGTTTCTAGATGTAGGTTGACCACCTGAATGATTGATTCTAGTAGAAGTGTGATGAACCATCAAAACTTAGTGTTTCAACATTATCGACCTTGGGTGATTGGATGAAAGAGTATGCTTATTTTCTTGAGCTCGTTCATGTTACAATATATCTTCCTCTTTTTCCATCAAATGATCCACTCCAAATGATCCCATAGAAATATTAGGAGGAGCCACTGACAAAATAACCTCAACAACAAACATATTCTCATTTTCTAGCTCCCCAATTCTTTCTCATAGAACACATATTCTCTCTTCCATTTCTTCAAATATTTGACTATTGTTTTCCATGAATATTTCGAATGGAATTTGATTTTTTTATAGATTATACCTATAAGTTTGAGCATATTATTTTCCTTTTCATTGCATGAACCTCCATTTCATTTCTTCTCTCCCAATTGTTCCTCCATCCTTCCCATTTATGAACATAGAGTGGTAGACATTCCTGGACTTCATATACATGCCTATCACATCTCTAAATTCCCCTACACAAATCAAAGTCCACACAAATTGCACACCTTTAAAAATGTCCATGAGAGTTATCCATTGATTCAATCCCAAACAAAACCTTTCATTTAGCTTCCAAAGTTGTTACATAGAGCCAAATCCAAGCAAGATGATGAACCTAAGCATTACACCCCTAGGGCTCTTCCACTCTTAGAAGTTAAATTCAAAATAGGAGAATAAAACCTAAAACAAAGAGAAAATTCCAAACTGTTTAAATTAATGTACCACATGAATTCACCCATCCCATCCTCACAAAGTTGATAATTGAATCCACCTATGATAGATTGTGTGAATGTACACAAGGAGAGGGAGTATTAAATGTCCAATTACATGCCTCCTTTCAATATCACCACTAATCCTTTGTATGCATATGCTTCATCCTTATAATTATGATTAAAAGTAAGCACCTTGTAAAAAAATATAACATAAATTTGTGCTAGTGTATTTTGGAATGAATAGTTTAGTAAAATTGGATAAGAATGTTCTATCGATGAAATAAAAACCATACCCATTTGGGACTAGAATTATGTATGTTTGGCCACACTGGGCCTTTGGAATGATAGTGCAAAGTTGGGTTGCAATTTGTTCAAATGATCTATTGTAGAAAGACTGATAGACTTGAACCCCACTATCCACTTAGGATAATTGGTGATGGTAGCTTCATTTGGATATACTAGGTGGTAATGTCGAATGTGGAATTTGTCGACCTCTAACACTTCATTTCTATAGATGGTTCAAAACGTTTGTTGATGGATGAAATTCATGTTGAGAATCATACATTACATTCACATATTCAAGCTGATAAGACAACACACTGAGAACATTGTTTTTAGAAAGGATACCATTCACAAAATTTTAACTTTTCATTCACCATAAAATCAATTCTAACAACAGATATCACTCACACATTGCATTACAAACACAACACATTGCATGTTCACAATGGATACAAATCCATTCTTGGAATATGAAGGGGATGGAAACTAAAATTCTTGCTATCTTTGGACCTTTTTCATTCCTAGTGTATTCCACTTCCTACAATGTTTTTTCCTTCCACATTCTCAAGCTCTTACAACATTGTAAATAGTAAATACTTAGACTATGCTATTCACAACACTTGGGTTGATGATCAAATTGATTTCTTTGATAGCAAAAGATGATCAAGGGTTTATGGGTTTCCTTCTTAGGTTAACAAATGTAGAGGAGGTTCCCTGAAATCAAGTGAATTTGTGAATTCTTTGAGGACTCCACTATTGTAGCATACACTATTTCCTTTGGGGGGATTTCCCTCTGTGTAATATATGGGGAATTTCTGTCATTTTCCAAAGACAGTTGTATGATTGCCTATATAGTATAATCCATGGAAAATTATGTAGTATATGGTATGAGGCTATATGGGTCCCACATGCATAAATATTCTCTTACTTGGTGTTTGGATTGTCCTCATATTGGAAGAGAAATGGGATCATCTATAAAATAGTAACAAGATTGGAATATGAATATGATTTAATACTAAAAAAATACTTAACAAAAAAACCAACGCAACCCAATATACATTCATTGAAGCTACCAAAGTGACTACATTGATATTGAATAGTTCATTATTTAAATTTCAGACAATCTCATTAAGAAATCAATTAATGCAGTTGTTCACAAAATTCTCAATGAAAATTCATGTCACATTTAGTAGGAATAAAACTAACCAAATTGGTTATTTGTGACATGTGCATCTGGAAAAAGCATACATATGCCAACCCTACTAGATACTGTACAACTAAACTACTTACATTAAGTCTAGTTGCACTTGAACAAATACATAATAACTATAATTCAATTTTTTATTTGAACTTCACTACAAAGTGACCTTGATGCAAACTTGTAGTTGTTTAGTCGATAGGTGTTCCTATTTAGAAATGAGATGGAGGGTTCAACATTGGATGGTTAGGTTAGATTTGATTGTTGTGTCCCTTTTTTTATCCTGATTGTCCAATCCTCAAGTAAATTGAGGTTTAATCCCAACTCCCACTACCTGGTCAACACCTCCGTTATCGCTCCCGATACCTGAGTATCACCTTTTGAGGTTTACTCCCCACTCTTGCCACCTAGTCATCATCAACCAATTGTAGTCACCCATCACCTCTTGATCACATTCTTTCATAGCCCCTATATTATCCTTCTATTTTAGCCTCCTACTGAAACCTCTCCTCCAGTATCCTCCCATTGTGGTCACCTATTGACATTCATCATCCATGAGTTAAGTCCAATGCTCCTATAGTCTCCTCCCATTGCCGTTTCCTATTAGCATTCATAATCCATGAGTTAATTGGTTGTGCTATTTAAATAACACTCAAATCATGGTAAGGTTTGTTACCCTCTTGGGGATAATGCCATTTGAATACCTTCACAAGAGTGTCATGTTGTTGCTTGCATGAGATATCATGCACCTCTTCATCAGATCCAAATAGATTGCTTACTTTTTTCTCCATTGATACATGATCATGCTAGCTCAGTTGTGATGTAGCTCAGTTCAATCCCACTCCTTATATGATAGAAGCACTTTGATGTGGGATGGTATGGTCTAGTTTACTCCATTGGAATTCCATCTATTAATAGTTATTCAAACATGATTAGATAACCTTTTGGCATGTCATGAAGTTGTAAATACCTAATGATTATAGATTAACATTTCATAATGTATATAATTTTATTACTTTCCTTGTAGTACCTTAGGGAACATGTTTTCTGTTAGAAAGTGTCTTTCCTTGGTTAACTTGTACTACTAGGTGTTTAGACTAGATAGTGCAGTCAATATGCTAACCATGCTTATCACTTTCCATCTCCCTAGTATCATTCATTTCCATCGACATAAAAAATAATTTCATCATATCATATATGATTTTTCAAAGGTCAAGATGAAAGGTCAATGTCAAATCCTAAATCAAATAAAGCCACTAAGGCTATGAGGTGAAGAGTAAAGAAGAAAAAGTCAGAAATAAAAATTGTGCAATGCCCCTAGTCCCTGGTTGTCTAAAGCATATCTTGGCGTAAATAGGGTTCTTTAACTATCTAGTTATTTCTTAGCTAGTCTTCTCTTTATCTCTCTTCACACTAGGTTAAGTTTACTTAAGGACCTTTTCACTTTATCCCATATTGGTTGTGCTTTTAGTCTCTTGGGAGGTAAATCCTATATATACTCACCCATCGCTCTCATATGAGCATATCATTTTCATTTGTATGCTTTGCATTCTCTTAAGTAGAATAAAGTTTATTCTTTCTCATTTCCAATTTGTAGTTGTGCTTTGTTTCATTCATTTACATTCATGGGTCGATTTTCAGCCAAATATTACACGGTATCAGAGTGATTGTGAGTTAGCAATATTTTTAGAAATATGAGGGTGGAGCTATTTTTTTTCAAAGAACATGAGTATTCTCTTCTCTTGCATCCTTGGATGGTTTGGAGAATCAGAAAAGTGTGGAGTAAACACTAGTTTCTGGGGGTTCTCTTTTTTACTTCCAAGATGTAGGTTTTTTAGGAGCTTCCTAAAGACATTATGAGCTCACCATTGAGTCCAGAGCGGTTGAGACAACAATATTTTCCTTTTGTTTTGTCCCAGTTGGACATCGTAGGTCATATCTATGAGGGTTTGAAGTTGGAGGTGTTATAACCCTATAATTTATAGGATCAACTGGTGACTGAAATGTTATCTCTTTAAGTGTTTTTGTTTGTCAAATGATTTTCCATTCTGCAAATAATTTGAGAAAAAGAAAAGAAAAGAAAAAGAAAAGAAAAGAAAAGAAAAGAAAAAGAATAAAAGAGGGAATAAAAGAAATTCAATAGAGCCCCATGCAATAACAATGACTTGGTCCATACCTTTCAAGCATGGCCAAGTCCTTTTAAATTGATGTTGATAGGAGTAGTGAATAAGCCTGGCTAAACTGTTTAATCTTAGCCAGGTGATTAGGTTAGCTAGTGAATAAATTTGACCAAACTGCCAAATCTTGGTCAGATAACCCCAGGATAGAGTAATTTCTTAGTCCAATAGTTTAATCTGGGCTAATTGTCATAGGTAATTAGGTTAGAGCATAGGGTAGTTTTCTTTATCTCAATAAAACAAACATGATGATCAATGTTGAACCATATCTTTGAGGTTTTAAAGGTTTGATGTCTAGCCCCTTGGTGATAAAAACATGGAAAAGCTTGGGAAAAATCACGATATGAACTTATTCTAAGTTTTTCGAAGCACATATTCTTTCGCACTCATAGTTAAGCACATCGCATAGATGAACAGCTGGAGAGCTGGTGCCCAGATCTATAATTGAGAAATATTTCTGGACCCCCATGACCATTCTACCTTTAACGGTGGGGGAGGGGGGATCCAGAATCAGAGATAACAAAAGCGTGTCTATGAACAACTTAGATGTTAGCGCCTAGATCCATGGCCAAGATTGGATTCTG
>SNQJ01S0010204.1:138127-184870 GCA_010110895.2 Picea sitchensis | reverse complement strand
TGAGAAGAAAGCGCACAAATAAATGGCTCATGTTGTTTTTCAGACCCCCCCGACCGATCTATCTTTAACGGAGGGGGGTGTCAGGAATGGATTGTTTTCTGGCGGGCCCCTTATCTCTACGTGGCAGGAATCCATTGGTTCCAAATCGAACCACCTCCCGCGGTCTGACATACCTTGTCACCCCATGATGTCATTATCCACGTTTTTCCCCTGGAGGTCACGTCTCATTACTCTGTCAGTCCATTCTCTGTGTTTTCCCTTTACAAGTCCTCTCACCATGGTTACTCCCCAATCAACTCCTGCCACACTGCCCAACCATATTCTTCAGTCATTGTCACCTTCCATCTCATGTTCTAAACGATCCGTTGGCCATTTATTATTGGCTAACCTATCCGTTAACTTGCTGACCTATCTCCCGCGCCCAACGGGTATCCGTTTTCTCAAAAACTACCTTCACCCTTCATTCCCTCATCATTCACCCTGTCGCTACACCAGAGATTTTTTTCCCCATTTTCCTCTTTGTTACAGTCATTCGCCTAATGACACCATCATCCCCGCTAACCTTTTTGTTTTACTTGCATGTATTGTTACAGTGATGGTGCCAAAATCAAAGAAAGCAGAGGCCGAGGAGAATCCTTTCCTCCCACCTCTCGTCGACCTTGAAAGGATCCATCTGGCCGACAAAGACCATTTAATCACAAACACCATATGCAAGTTTGACTTTACAGATTTAAAGTCATGGCTCAAAGATGTTTTCCTTGACTAGAGCAATGAAATTGGGCTCTGGGAGTCAAACCTTCCCCTATATCGTTTCCCCTGTATCATTTCCCCCAGGTTCACCATTTCTCCAAATTTTCCCTCAAATGCCAAGCTCATTACCTTCCCGACCAGAGAGCCATAGTTTCTTCATCTGGAGAAACTCTGTTCTTCATTACACCAGAAACCATTGATCAAATGATGCAGATACCCAGAGCCAAATCCGCCTCACCTTTCAACCTTGAAATCATCACAAAACTCTACCAGAAATTATCATTCCCCCAAAGAGCTCAGATTTTTGAACTTTTTCTCCCACAGGCCGCTCATCTCCCCTCAACAAATCACCCGTATCCTTCATCCCTGTTCTCAGTAAAGGGAAACTAGGTCATCTCGTCTCTATGCGCCCTACTTGGGTATTTTTCGGATCAATGGGTGGATGAACCCATATTGGGTTTTCTATCCATCTTCTCCACAGATGAGAAACAAGCCACTCAGTTCGACTACAATGCCTTCCTGGAAGACCACATTCACGAGAAATTCTCAAATTTTGCCACAGAAGGCATGTTCCGGTATTCCTCAATACTGGCTTACATGTTCCTATTTTTTCAAGCGGACAAATTCTCCTTTTTGATGCAGAAGATGGACAAGGAAGGGAGGCCACATGCGGTGACAACGTGGACTTCGCTGCTCAGACACAACTCTATAGAATTCAACTTCAAACAATTTATCAAGCAGTTCTACAATCTCATGGTGAGCATGCTTAGTGGCAGACCCGAGCCAAGAATAAACGAGGAAATTCAGAGGATCCTACACCTCTCGGATCTTGCAAAAATGCGAGACTGGTACCTGTACTAGGACCACACAGAGATCAGAGTGTATGGGTGAGAATTGGCTCCATACAAGTTGCCCAAGTATTTTCCCGTGAGGATATTTTCCCTAGAATACATAAGACAAATGCTCAATTCAGATGACATACATTTTTTGTCTCTGAAGAAGAAGCAACAAAAACTCAGAATCAAAGGGCAGATTGTATCTTTCATCTGAAATAGCTGAGGCGTCGGGGAGGAAGCAGACAAATTGCTTAAAGAAATGAAGTTTTTTGTTAGCTTCATTTTGCACTATGACCCCTGTGGAATAATTTCAGAGATGAGAGTTAAGAATAAGAACATCCCATATGTCCACATGTCTAGGCCTGAGATAGAGAAGTTCGCCAACCAGATAGAATGGGAGCCAAACACTCTGGTTGAGACAGAATAGCAGGACCTTTCGGTCACTGTCTCACAGACGACTACACCACATGCTCCTAAGGAGAAATGGCCCAGGAAGGACATTTCACCTTCCATCACTGAATTATCATCCGAAGAGTTCCAACTACATACCAAGAGGCCAAAAACCAGTCAGGCACCCGACACGGCTGGTGAAAAGGGAATTCAATCCACTACAACTATGGAGGTTGATCGGTTGTTCCTTAGTACAAGAAGCAAACAAATCATGACTACGGTGTTTCCAAAGAAGCCTACAGATACTCCACCAGTCAACCAGCCGAGCAAAATAGGAACGAAATTGAGTATTTTTGAGAAGTATGATCTGATAAAAAAGAAAAATCAGACGTTGACCAGCAGTACGTATGCTTTGTTCTGGAAGAAAGCATCCACTGCGGAACACAGACTGTTGTCTGCATTCGACACTGAGAAGGGTAGAATGCACATGGCGTTTCTTCAAGAACAGGTGCCAGACCCGAAAGTAATCACCGGTTACAAAAGAGAAACATTTGAATTTCAGACTAAAGATGTGCATCCAGCTGATCAAATGGATTTGCATAGGAAAACTGGAGAAATGGTTTTCTCCACATTGGCACATGCTCTTACTGCTGCCTCCAAGTTACAAGTATCTCTGAACAATGTTCAGGCACAGCTGAAGTTAGAAAAAATATCATCCTTTGCCAAGGATAAGAGGATTAAGACATTGGAGGAACTGGTCCTCAAGATCGGATATGATCCCTCTAATGTGAAAGCAGTCGAGGAGATGCTCAAAAAGAAAAATGCTGATATAACATCTCTGAGGAAACAGTTGAAACTTCCACTAACATAAGATTCACAGGCAAAGGAAATATCAAAGACAGAAGGGGAAAAGGATGAGATGCTCAAGCTCATCATGAAACAGAATGCAAAGTTGAAGGAAATGGAAGCAGAATTGGAAAAACTAGTGAAAGAGAAAGAGTAGTCAAATCCCATGGAGGTCATTCCACTGAGCGCAGTTCCACTCACATGAGTGAGCACAACATTTGTAACAGAAATTCCCTTGGCAACTCCACTGACAACCCTGGAGAAGACTGTTGAACTAGCTAAATCCATGGAAGAGATGAATTTGCAAGAGACAGAGATTAGCAGACTTAAAAAGGAGATTGAGAACCTTCGGGAACTCAAATCTTCCTTTAAAACTAGCTAATCCAAGGAGAAACAAACTTCATACAAGCTTAAATAGGAATTGCAACAGCTTCAAAACCAAACAGTGGTGGGAAAAACACTTACTGAGGTCAAAAAAAGTGTCTGGGTGGATATCACCAAGTCCATGAATGAAATATGGCCAATGATACAAATCATGTTTGAGCAAAATGAGCTGGTGCAAAGAAGTCAGCAGGCTATCGAGAAGATAAGAGCAGGACTGGGAGAGATGCCCACAGAAGCTGCTGAGATAATCAAATTTCTGAATTCCAAAACTAGAGAGGAGATAGAGGACTTGAATATTGAAGATAGGACAGAGACCATACTCAAGGTCAAGAGGGTCCTGACCAAGAGAGGACTGATGCTACAGCTAGAGGAAAAGGTCCAGACCATGGACACAGGAGTGCAAATATTTTTCAGCAAGATCGAAGCTCTGCAGAAGAAAGGCCTTCCTGGTTTGAGAGTTATAAATGACAATTTAATGACGCTTGCCGATTACAAAAATAAACTAGCCACTGTGGCTAAGGATAGCTCAAAATTCTCAGGAATACAAGGCAATATCATGAGCAAGGAATTCTTATATGCTTTACAGTTAGACATCAACACACAACATGAGATCCGATACATCTTCATCATCAAGCCAACTTTCGCCAAGTACACAGAGATGGATGAAGTATACCGAAGATTACTCAAAGTCAACGTTCCCATGAACCTTCGATGGGAAGAGTTATACAGTCTGATTGAGTAGGAAATGAGGTGTCCAAGCCTCATCATCTATCCAGTCAGATGAGGTCGTGCAGAGGCCTCACCAATGGTTCACCCTAGAAATCAACATGAAGTTTCAACACGTCATTAAGCAGTTTCCTAAATTTTTGTATCTTGTTAAGTTAGTTAGCTAAATTTAGATTTGCCACGTCCTGATCTTTAATGACAGGGTCGTATGTAATTTTGATTATAAATACTTCAAACTTTGAAGTACTGAGGGTTGATCTTTACGCCCTGCAAGATACAAGACTGTAATTTTTATCAAGAGATCTTCCAGTAATACAAAGAGACGTTTTCCACAGGATTCTCGCGTGTTGTTCATTGGTGATGTTCTCTTTTCTATGTTGAATGTTCTTCCTGCTCAATTGTCATATTGTTTTCTAATCTAATATTTTAAAAGTAATGCATGTTGTAGGATTTATCTTTGTATACCCTGTTTCATACTTTGAAATATTTTAATGTTTATCTTCTGATATTACAATGAAGAAATTCTTAAATGCTTCTTTACTTTAATTGATATTCTCATATTTTCTGCTATTCATCACTTTACTGATAAAGAATCCAATGAAAGCATTATCTTTCCCTGTGAAAATGATCTTTTATTTCTGGTTTAGATTTCTATCTTTATAATACAAACCCCATAGCCCAATGGATGCGTAAAGCCCTTTTCAACCAACATAACAAAAACAAAAAACCTTTTCAATCTCATTTTTATTTTATATAACTAGCCTAATATCTTAAAGTTAAAACATATCTAAATCATATAGAGAGATCCCTCTCTGAAACTGGTAGGGCTAGATTCCAGTTTCAAAGTGGTTTGATAAAGTTACCTCTTGTAGATTTCTTCTTCACTGGTAACCTTTGGGAATTTACAGAGTGTTAACATGAGGTTCATTTCTATAACAAGGAGATAGCCACCATTTTAGATCATTTTGGGTCAAATCCAACCTTACTATCATGCTAAAAAGGCCTGAAAACCCTAAGATCAACTATCGATTTGTCGATTTTAGGAAAATTTTGCAAAAGGTGAATTTTGGTGGTTTTGCTAAGTTTGGCAGAAGTTCTGCTAAATTTGGTGGTAATTTATTTAGAAGTTTCTACAATTGGTTGTTTCTCTAAGTTTGGTGGAAGTTTCGCTAAATTTGGTGGTGTTTTAAAATTGATTTAATGGTTTCTACAGTTGGAGGTTTGTCTAAGTTTGGTGGTAGTTCTGCTAAATTTGGTGGAAGATGAATTTGAATTTCCTACCCCGTCTTTGTTGGAAGGTTAAGTTTTGAAGACAAACTTTGCAGGCTCCTGTTTTGGGCTTCCGACCTCCTTTTCTCGAGCAAATTTTTTATTATTATTTGAGATAATTTTTTATTCTCTTCACACTCGTGCAAAAAGTTTATAATTTTGGTGTACGTATTTTCTAGAATTTCCATATTCTCATAGGTGACACTGCGTAGTTTTCATTTTGATAACTTCAAATGCTCATATCTTTTGCATACAAGCTCAGATCTAGGTGATTCGTTTTTTGAAAGTGTATGATTTTTTGTGTAATTCGTAGTGGTGCTATTTATTTCACTTGATATTGTGCCAAAATTGTACTTTCAACACATACTCTTTTTTTGAGGATTTGTAAAGGCATTGAAGTCAAGTCCACTCAGTGTTCTCTTGCTAGTGACAATTGTAACCACACTAAATATAAAGTGTCAGAACATTTTTCTTTGGGGGGATATTTTATTGAATGATTCAGGGGGGGGGTATCTTGGTTTAATTTTTCTTGTGCATCTCTTTCTACTCATGCTTTCTTTTCCTTCACAAATGGGAAACTTTAAATTTCCATTGCTAACAACATAAAACTACAACACATGCCATGAAAATGCATGGAATGTCTTAATGCAACAAGGATATACACATTATGTTGAAAAAAATGTAACTAAACCCATATATGATAAGGAAAAGGTACTATGGATGATAGAACACACAAAATATCTTGGTTGTCTTAGGAGTCTAGTTTGCCTTGATATATTGTTTCAACTTGATGGATGTACAAATTCACATGATGCATGGGAAAAATTAAAAAATCTCTATGGGACAACTGATGAAGTTAGGGGATATCAAATTGACAATGAACTAATGAGTCTTGATCCTAA
Organism: Picea sitchensis; assembly: GCA_010110895.2. NCBI lineage: Eukaryota > Viridiplantae > Streptophyta > Pinopsida > Pinales > Pinaceae > Picea > Picea sitchensis. Next base: position 178,767 of record SNQJ01S0010204.1, on the reverse strand, counting down.
GTCTTTTGACAACATCCATGATTATGTAATAAATGTTAATGACCTAATATCCCAATGTAAATCATGTGGCGTAGAGAAAAAGGACATACAACTTGTCTTAACTACTCTCTCTCAACTTGAACTTGAATATGCTGCATTTGTTTGTAGCTTTCACACTCATGTGTTGACTATATAATCTACATATACAATGCCTTATTTTTCTTCTTTTTTAGAAATGTTGATGCATGAGCAAGTGAAGATTCTTTCCACGGGTTTCCTTAAGCCATTTCAGTCTCAAGATTTATTGGCTTGTCAACCAAAGGGAAAAAGAGTCTATGAAACCCAACAAGAAATAAAATAAGTTCGAGAATAAGTCACAACAAGATCAAGTCAAATCATTGTTTTCTCCAAAAGAAGACTCCGACTCCTCTTCTTTGAAGGGGAATTCTCATAAGAAGGATAAGACAACTTGCAGTTACCGCAAGAAGGTTTCTCATGAGGAACATTCTTTTCATAAGAAGAAAATCAATGAGCTGAAGCATCTTCTAAAAAAGAACAACATTAATCTACATTCTTCACAACAATCCTCTACTCATTTTTCCAAATTAGGTGAAGGGAAAGAAACTGCACTTGTCACTATTGCAGATTCTTCTCAACAGTGGATTCTTGACTTGGGTGCATCACATCACATGCATTCTATCAGAGAACAATTTTATTTGTTGGAGCCTTGTTTAGTGCCCCACATTCTCATTGGGGATGACTCTCTTGTATATGTCATCAGGAAAGGTTTTGCTGATATTGGCACTAGTGCTTTTGGGGATGTCATATATATGTCTAATCTGTCAGTCAACCTTCTCTTCATCTATTAGTACCCATAATGGAAGAAAATTTGAGTTCACTCTAGATTCCATCACCATTAGGGATTTTGAAGACAATGCACTTCTTGTAGTTGGTAAGGCTAATCACAAGTCTCTCGTGTATGATTTCTCTAATTTTGTACTTGATTATCATTCTACTTCTTTGCTCACCCATTCATATTTTGTGAGCAAGCTATGGCATGAGTGGTTTGGACATCTCAAATTATGCTATCTTCAACAACTCAACACATATGATATGGTCACAAGTCTTCCTCAGATCAATTTATCAGATGGAGTTTGTTTGGGTCATGCCTTGGGAAAGCATCCCGAGGACAATTTCTACAAAGGGAAGGCTTGGAGGGCTTAAGAAGTCCTTGAACTGGTTCACAATGATGTGATGGGTCCATTTCCATCCTTGTATTTCATAAAGGGTCTCTAATTGATTACTTTTATTGATCACTTTTATAGATACACTTGGGTCTACTTTATTCGACAAAAAATACAATTTTTTTTATAGATTCTAAGAGTTGAAGGCTTGTTCCAAGAAACAATTTGGGAAGAGAAACAAATTCTCTGCACTAACAATTGTAGACAATATCTGAACCACTGATTTGAATTTTTTTCACTTAGGGATATATATTCAACATTCTGTCACATATACACCTCAATAGAACACTGTAACATAGAGGAAAAAAGGTCCCTGAAAGAGATGGTTGGCTACATGATCCATGCATTCTCCCTTGCACATAACTCTTAGGAAAAAGATATCAATTGTGCTACTCACATTCAGAACAAATTTCCTTCTAAGGAATTGAAGGGCATCACTCCCTTTAAATCTTGGTGTGGTAGGAAACCTGTTGTGCGACACTTCATAGTTTTTGGCTCCCCAACTTAGGTACACATTCCTTTGAAGAAGTGAAAGGTATTAGAACCTCAGATTTAACCTTGCATATTTGTTGGTTAACCCAATGGTGTCAAAGGATACCAATTATTGGATCCTAAGACACATTAGCTCTTGATTGAGTGTAGTGTGCAATTTGAGGAAATATCTCCTAGCTCATCCTCTCAGCTTCCTTCCTCCATAGTGGATTCAGATAGTGACTAAGAGTATTTTCATCCAACTTTCTCTACTCATAGAGTTGATCGTGAGGTTTCATCCTCTTCTTCACAAATTTCATATTATGAGGGTGAGAATTATCCTCCTCCATTCCCTACCATGCCTCATTGGGATCATTAGAAACTTAAGTTTGCAGAGACTCTTGTTGGGGATCCTTTCGATACTCATAGGTCTTAGTCACACCATCAGGATATTCTACATTCCTACATTTCCATAGCTTCAAATATATAGTCCTTTCAAGAAACGTCAAATATTGCCGAGTCAGATTCAACAATGGAGGAAGAGTATAACTAATTGATTCATAACAAAACTTGGGATCTTGTTCCATTTCCTAAGGGAAGAAAAATGGTTCGATGTAAGTGGATCTATTGGACTAAATTTTTAGCGGATGAATCAATTGACAAGTTCAAAGCAAAACTTGTGGCTAAAGGTTTTTCTCAAGTTCCTAGTGTTGACTACACTGTGACATTTTCCCTCGTTGCCAAAATAAACTGCATTCATTTGATACTTTCTCTTACTGCAGCTTAAGGTTGGATTATACATCAAATGGATGTGAAGAGTGAATTTCTTCACGGGGATCTACATGAGCTAATTTACATGGAGCAACGACAAGGATTTGTTCGGGATTCTTCACTAGTTTGTATATTGTGGAAGTCTCTCTATTGTCTCAAATAGGCCCCACGAGCTTGGTATGCCAATATGTACTCCTTTATTCTCTCAGTTGGGTTCTCTAGATGCCACTAAAACCTGAATGTCTACATATGGAGACATGAGGATGTTTTTATATTCTTGGTTCTCTATGTTGATGACTTTATTGTCACTAGGAGCACCTCATCCATCATTGCAAGTGTAAAAAATGCTTTTCATGAAATTTTTTCCATGACTAACTTGGGTCTCTTGCACTATTATATTGGGATTGAGATCACTCAATCCTCTTCTAGGATCTCTCTTGCAAAACCCCAATATTCTCTTGATCTTCTGGCTTGTTTCCACATGGTTGATTGTAATCTTGCATCGACCCCCTTTCTATCTAGAATCAAGTTTAAGGCAAAGTGTTCCACACCACTAGTTGATGCCACTTTGTATTGTCAGTGTTGGACACACCGACCACACTGAGAGGGGGGGGGTGAATTAGTGTGAGGCTATTTTTACACTTCTTACAAAACTTTAGTTAGCAATCATCAGTTACTCATTACTTCCATTCACACTTAGTTTTTTACATGTAAACATATCTCAACAACATACATCAACAATAAAGAACTATGAACCATCATAATAATGAACACAAAAAAAAACAAATATATGCGTAGGCTTCTTTTGTATTATGTGTTACACGAGACTACAATCTTCAGTGTTTTTCAACACCAACTGAAAAAGAGCACCAACTCTCAATGCAAGACCCAACCTGTAGATCTCAACGCCAACTGAGAAGAGGAATCCAACCCTCAAGTACAATACCCATCTTGTCGACAAAATACAATCTTCCAACAGGTATGCGACCTGTCTATACTGTATCATGTGTATGTAAGTGACTTTTATATACTGCAACAAACGTATGTACGCATCCTCCTCCATTGTTAGCCTACATACACCTTTAGACAACTAGGGCATACATTCTTATGCACTTTTGAAACTTTCCTTCCTCTATCATATCCACTAGTAACCTGTCATTGCAACCAACCTGTGCCATACATACATCATCATACATATCCCTCCACCAAGTACAAGTAGCTCAAGGGTGTGAGCTATATGAACCATATCATAACTGTACCATACATGAGATTGTTTCTCACTCAAACAACCAGCCAACATATACCATAACCAAATCACATGATGTGGTAGAGCGCGCGCGATCCGCACCTTCGTCACGCTCTCCCGCTCTCAGGATCGATCAAAATTCACCTTTTGAGCCGAAGTGGCTCTTTAGATCCCCTGTTAGAATCCCTGTCAAATACCCGATCCACAGGTCCTTTCTTCTTTCCTCACGGCCTCTGCATGAGCCGTGAACAATTTCCCTACATGAAATTGTTTATCGGGCGTCGGGGTTTCGCTGTCTCTGATATCGAGAGTTCTTATCCTCTCCAACCCTCGATCACCAATGTGCGCCCTTCACGCGTTAGCCCTCCTGGCTCAGCTCTTGGCTCGTGTGACCAATTTCATAAGACTGCAACCCTATACCTCCCTACCGGGATTTCGGGGTTCACGGTGTCAATATGCGCATGTCTCCTGGACCCGCGATTCTTCGATCCCCGATGAGTTTCTTCCGGCTATGCCCTGGTCCCCGTGACCAAAACTCCACAAGACCGCAGCCTTGGCTCACATCGGGGTTTCAAGCCTTTCAATTTCGCGATGCACAAGTCCCTTGGACTCGCGATTCTCCGATCCCCGTTGCACCTTCCACCTAGCTGGCCTTCGGGCTGGACCCTAAATCCATGTGACCGATGCTCCCATTACCACAACCTTACCCCTCATCAGGTTTTCGGGGTTCCTAATGTCAATGTGCATACGTCCTTTGGACTCTCGATATGCCAATCCCCAACTTTCTCCGGATTTCTGACATGCGTCCCACCAGAATGGACGGTCCAGATTTTGTGTCGGGGTTTCCACTATGGATTTTCCCGATCCTTTGTCCATGGGAATACCGATCTACCGATTCCTGATGTACCGGTCCTCCAATGACTCTCGGCCTTTGACCTGCCACCTGTCCTCCTTGCTAGGCTCCTCTGTGGCCCACCTCCATCACGATCGGGAAATCGTGTATCACGATTTTGCGATTCTAAATGCGACGATTTATTTGCCTCCAGAGTTCACGAAGTGCCGAACTCCGACTCCTCTCGGATCCTCGACATGTGTCTTGTCTGAGATCCACGGCTGGGGTCTCTTCTCGCAGTTTCAGGGTTCAACAGGCCTTGAACCCTCAATCTCGAGACTCCCTATGTATCGATGACACTCTATCCTTTGCCACCTGTCCTAGCAGATGGACAATTCCGATTATATTGATGATTCGAGATTTCTGATGTCCCGATTCTTACGACCTCGAGAATCCTGATTTCCCGAGTGCTGATATTCCTATGGCTCCCCTCTTGTCGAGATTTCTTTCCTGAGCTTTTCCTCCTACTCCAGCAACTTCTTGCTGAGCCTTTTGGGTATTCAACAACCCTATATGAAGATCCCTCTATGGATTCTTCTTCCACCTCCAGAAATCNGATATTCCTATGGCTCCCCTCTTGTCGAGATTTCTTTCCTGAGCTTTTCCTCCTACTCCAGCAACTTCTTGCTGAGCCTTTTGGGTATTCAACAACCCTATATGAAGATCCCTCTATGGATTCTTCTTCCACCTCCAGAAATCAAAGAGTTATCTTCTCCTGTGCCTATCTGCACACAGAATCAAATTCCCACTTGGCAGAGTGTTTTCTTCCACAGAACGTTCAACAGTTTTGTCCCTTCTTCTCCTGTGCACCTATGCACTCGCTCGATGCCCTCCTGGCAGAGCTCTCGGAATCCTTAGTGATTCTGCTTCCTTTGAACTCACAATAGAGTTCCTTCCCAAATGCACCACTGTGCCCACACTCAATGCCCACTTGGCAGAGCATTACAGAATTCACAGCAGAATTCTGTCTGCAACTGTGTTTCTCCTACACAGCCTTGCCTCCAAGGTATTTAGCAACCTTGAGGTCTTCCTCATGAGTTGTTGACTTCAGTCCTGTGCCACAATACATCTTTGTCTGACTCTGTAGAGTTCAGAAATGCATCCTCTGTGCATGGCCTCAGAACCCGCAGCGTTCTGTCACACCCTCCTGGTGTGAAGCCTCAAAGACCTTCACCTGAAAATCAAACAAACTCCCTGCAAATGCACCAACATACATCTACAACACATAAAAGAACACATACAAACATTCATATAACACAGAACAATGCAGGAAAAACTGCTTCTGTTATATTAACAATGGAAAATGCTTGAATTTACAATGGTGTTCTTGAGCTCTCTCTGGCTCTCCTCTTCTCTCCTATCTACAATAACTACCTCTGACTACAAAATGAGATATCAAAATCTCTTTTACCTGAGGGGCTCATCGAGCGCTTCCCTCCAGGTTCACCTACTCTAATAAATTACATTCGATGGCTACCTAGTCCAGCATCTGGATCTAGATCTCAGTCGATCTTGGCATTAAATCCGATCTACCTAACGCCTGCTCAAAGGCATGGATTCCATGGCTCACCAGCCTACAACATTTAATTACATTCAATTTTGAATTTGAATGAGGCTGTGCCTCTCTTCAGTCTTTGAATGCGTGTGCGCTGACGTGGTTGGCTAGTTGGCTGGCTGACATGGAGATATGCTCCTGCATCAAACTCCTCAGCTGCAAAATCATGAGCTCCTGCTCATGCACTTCCCCTCTAAGCTGTTGGAATCCTCCTGGATCCTAGATAAATATTTGGAGCTATTCATCGGCTCTAACTTCCTGTTTCTACTGCTACTTCCATGCTGCTGTTGCTTCTTCTTCCTTTCTGCTCAGCTGCTCCTCGCTGGAAGTTTCTGCTGACCCTACCATCAACCTTCTGATCTCTTTGACCACTGCATCCAGCTGCTCCAGTGGCTGGTCCTGCTCATGCAGTCTCCTCAGCTGCAAAATTTTTGGCCACATGGGAAAATCACCATGATCTCCCATGCCTCCTTATTCAGTTTCCAACTTCACTTGTTGGATGTGCCTTCCCTGCACTCTCACCCTTTCTTCCAGGGCTTCTATCTGCTGCCACAGATCAGCAAAGCAAATGTTGTTTGCCTCTTCTTTCTCTGCTTCTACAACCTCCCCTGTTACAGTCTTTTCAGCTTCCTGGCTTAAAATATTGAGCCATTCTTCAGAATGCTCATCATCCTCTTCATCTGCTTCTTTTGCTGTCAGCCCCAATGCTCCATCTCTCTCAGCTTCTTGGCTGGGAGTAATGAGTCATTCCTTAGAATTCTCATCTTCTTTACCTGCTTCTTATGCTTGGGTAGCTTCCAAAGTCTTCTCCAATTCTTCTTTGACAGTCATCGTCAGCTGTGACTGTTCTGCTGTTGCACCATTTGCAACACAAATTTCTGCCTCCTCCTGGGCAAGTGGTAGGAATACTCCAATTCCCCCAATCATCAGAATATCATCCTGATCTTCCTCTTCTGTCAGTTGCACCTGCTGATCTAAGTCTATCTTTGAGCTCACCTGCTATGTCAGCTCCCCTGGATGATTCCAACTCACTTCTGAGTTTATGAGACCCATAGATAGTCTCATCTACTCATCCCTACCCACCTGGAAATATGGGATGTCTCTACTACCCTCCTGGCAGACTATGAGATCAACCGATCCCATCTTCATCAGCACTCCTTGCTGAATTGAACTCTCCACTGAGTCCATGATACCTTCAGACAGTCTCAAATGTTCATCTCTGCCCACCTGGCAATCTGAGATGCTTCTGCTGCCCTCCTAGCAGTCTTTGAGATCCCACAACGATCTCCTTTCATTTCCCAGCTGGGAATGTGAAATTCCCTGGCTGTCCTCCTGACAGTCTTTGAGATCCCGCAGTGATCTCAATCTGTTTCCCTCCTGGAAAATGGGAATTTCTTCTTCTTTTCCCTCCTGGCAGTGTTTGAGATCTTCAGGTGACCCCAATTCATCCTCTTCATCTTCCCAATTATTGAGACCTCTCCCAGTCTCTGGAACATAGTGATAAATCATCTTTTCCTCTGTGGCCTTGAGGTTTTCAGCATACCTCAACCATCTCTTTAACAACCTATGCTGTCTCATGACCATCAGCTGCTTGACTGGACATTTTTCTTTTGCCTTCTCCATGGGCAATTCATGCATCTATCTCCTCCTCCTATCCTGCCACATCCACAGTTCGAGATTCTCTATGTCTTCTTTTAATTCATAGAGGTCTTTATCCATTTCTCTATCCATTTCTGCAAGCTTTTCTACCTTGCTCTTCTTCCTACGGCCTTCAGTAGCCATGTTGCTGCCTTTGCTTGCTTTCCTAGCAGCCTTGTTGTCACTCTGCACTAAGAGTTCTACCAGCATCATCATCCTAAAGTCTCCCTGACTGTCTTCCAGAATGTTGCCTCCCTGCAAACAAATCCTTACAGAGTCCTCAACAACTCTGTCTTCCTCTTTCTTCCTCTCGCTTCACCTGAAATATACAGATGAAGTTATCGCTCTAATACCACTTGATGTGTATTAGAGTGCTCTCTTATCTCCTCCTGCCTCTCTTGCCTGAAATATACAGACAAGAAATTAGCTCTGATACCACTTGATGTGGTAGAGCGCGCACGATCCGCACCCCTGTCACGCTCTCCCGCTCTCAGGATCGATCAAAATTCACCTTTTGAGTCGAAGCGGCTCTTTAGATCCCCTTTTAGAATCCTTGTCAAATACCCGATCCATAGGTCCTTTCTTCTTTCCTCACGGCCTCTGCATGAGTCGTGAACAATTTCCCTACAGGAAACTGTTTATCGGGCATCGGGGTTTCACTGTCTCTGATATCGAGAGTTCTTATCTTCTCCAACCCTCGATCGTCGATGTGCGCCCTTCACGCGTTAGCCCTCCTGGATCATCTCTTGGCTCGTGTGACCAATTTCATAAGACCACATCCCTATACCTCCCTATCGTGATTTCGGGGTTCATGGTGTCAATATGCGCATGTCTCCTGGACCCGCGATTCTCCGATCCCCGATGAGTTTCTTCTTCAGCCTTAGCCCCTTCCGGCTATGCCCCAGCCCCCGTGACCACAACTCCACAAGACCGCAGCCTTGGCTCACATCGTGGTTTTGCACCTTTCAATGTCGCGATGCACAAGTCCCTTGGACTCGCGATTCTCCGATCCCCGTTGCGCCTTCCACCTAGCTGGCCTCTGGGCTGGACCCTCAATCCATGTGACCGATGCTCCCGTTACCACAACCTTACCCCTCGTCAGGTTTTCAGGGTTCCTAATGTCAATGTGCATACGTCCTCTGGACTCTCAATATGCCAATCCCTGACTTTCTCCGGATTTCTGACACGTGTCCCACCATAATGGACGGTCCAGATTTTGTGTCGGGGTTTCCACTATGGATTTTCCCGATCCTTTGTCCACGGGAATACCGATCTACCGATTCCCGATGCACCGATCCTCTGATGGCTCCCAGCCTTTGACCTGCCACCTGTCCTCCTTGCTAGGATCCTCTGTGGCCCACCTCCGTCATGATCGGCAAATTGCATATCGCGATTTCACGATTCTAAATGCGACGATTTCTTTGCCTCCAGAGTTCACGAAGTGCTGAACTCCGACTCCTCTTGGATCCTCGACACGTGTCCTGTCTGAGATCCATGGATGGGGTCTCTTCTCGCAGTTTTGGGGTTCAACAGGCCTCGAACCCTCAATCTCGAGACTCCCAATGTATCGATGACACTCGATCCTTTTCCACCTGCCCTAGCAGATGGACGGTTCCGATTATATCGCTGATTCGGGATTTCTGATGTCCCGATTCTTATGACCTCGAGAATCCCGATTTCCCAAGTGCCGATATTCCGATGGCTCCCCTCTTGTCAGGATTTCTTCTCCTCCTCACGAGGACTTAACTCCCTCACAACTTCCACAGATCCAACGGCTGACGGGTATCTGCTCCAGATCTGACGACTCAGATCTGTTCTCCTTCTCTGCGCTTGTTCCAGAGGCTAAACTCTGTGAAACTTTCTCCCGATCCAACGGCTAACAGGATTTCTCTATGAGATCCGATGGCTATTGGTCTCCTCCTGCTGTAGACTCCTCCTGATATCCCCCTGGACGTGGAAATCAACGGTTTAGATCTCTTCCTTCTCCGCCGATCCGATGGTTCTCATTGTCCCTTCTGGGATTCTACGCTTTCTTCCCAGACTTGGAAGAATTTTGCATTCTTAAAGGCTTCGAACTTTGCTTCTTTCCTCTGCGAACTCCTCAACCCTGAGCTTCACTGCGCGTGTAAGAACGATGTTCCTCCTGAGATTTTATAAACTCTGAACTCCTCCAGCGAGTTCTCCAGTCTCTGCACTCCTTGCAGCTCGACTCTGTGCATGAAATCACTCTCTTTCCTGAGATTTTCCTCCTGCTCCAACAACTTCTTGCTGATCCTTTTGGGTATTCAGCAACCCTAGATGAAGATCCCTCTATGGATTCTTCTTCCACCTCCAGAACTCAAAGAGTTCTCTTCTCCTGTGCCTATCTGCACATAGACTCAAATTCCCACTTGACAGAGTGTTTTCTTCCATAGAACGTTCAACAGTTCTGTCCCTTCTTCTCTTGTGCACCTATGCACTCGCTCGATGCCCTCTTGGCAGAGCTCTCAGAATCCCTAGTGATTCTGCTTCCTTTGAACTCACAACAGAGTTCCTTCCCAAATGCACCACTGTTCCCACACTCAATGCCCACTTAGCAGAGCCTTACATAATTCACAACAGAATTCTATCTGCAACTATGTTTCTCCTACACAGCCTTGCCTCCAAGGTATTCAACAACCTTGAGGTCTTCCTCCTGAGTTGTTGACTTCAGTCCTGTGCCACAGTACGTATTTGTCTGACTCTGCAGAGTTCAAAAATGCATCCTCTGTGCACGGCCTCAGAACCCACAACGTTCTGTCACACCCTCCTGGTGTGAAGCCTCAAAGACCTTCACCTGAAAATCAAACAAACTCCCTGCAAATGCACCAACATACATCTACAACACATAAAAGAACACATACAAACATTCATATAACACAGAACAATGCAGGAAAAACTGCTTCTGTTATATTAACAATGGAAAATTCCTGAATTTACAATGGTGTTCCTGAGCTCTCTATGGCTCTCCTCTTCTCTCCTATCTACAACAACTACCTCTGACTACAAAATGAGATCTCAAAATCTCTTTTACCTGAGGGCTCATCGAGCGCTTCCCTCCAGGTTCACCTACTCTAATAAATTACATTCAATGATTGTCTAGTCCAACATCTGGATCTAGATCTCAGTTGATCTTGGCATTAAAGCCGATCTACCTAACGCCTGCTCAAAGGCACGACTTCCATGGCTCACCAGCCTACAACATTTAATTACATTCAATTTCGAATTTGAATGAGGTTGCGCCTCTCTTCAGTCTTTGAATGCGTGCGCGCTGACGTGGCTGGCTGGTTGGCTGGATGACATGGAGAGATGCTCCTGCATCATCACACCTCAACCATACAAAGAATGCTTCAAGCATTCACCATACCATGAGTGAATCTAAGCATCAAGACAACATATAACCATACCAAAACTTCTGTAGCATATTTGAACCTATAGAGTGATATCCTAGGATCTTGCTTCAAACTTCAAGAACCTGACATTATCATCTAAATAAGATTTTATTAGCCTTTTCAAATACATGCAATCTGTTCTTATTCAACACGTGTATGTACGCGTCCTAGCCTTCTATATCCCACATACAACTTCATAAAACTAGTGTTTTATGAACCTCCAAAACTTTCTTCGTCAAACTTCCTTACTACCTCAGACTTGCAAAACTTTTGATGCATCCATGAGTACCTATAATGTACCTTTCACCAAAAATAGATCTTCAATATGCTAAAAATATTCATACAATAAGATACCCTTGCTCTCTTATTTATATTCTCCAAGTAGCTTCCTCTAGGGGTTATATTCCAACCAACTTCCTTCTTTTAGGGCTAACCCACTTCTAACCACTTTGTCCACTTACAACCACTTTATGCACAAATAGTAAGTTCTCCACTTCTAGTTGCAACTAATTATTTTTAATTGTTTTCTTGTTGCAACCACTTTACCCATGACTAACCACTTTGACTGGTCGACTTCTTTTAGGAGCTTCTAGAATAATTTGACTTCTTTGGCCTTCTAGGGCCTTCTAGATAACTCATGAGGGTTCTACAACTTCACATGGCCATAACTCTCTATCAGTGAGGAGTTATGTGACATTCCACATATCACCAAAAATGACATGACATGTACTATCCATCTAGAACAATCTCACTTGTAAATTCACTGATATTCATTACATTATTCCTCAACCAAACTTGGGTTCCTTAACCAAACATCTAATATGACTCAACCACTTAACCATTTGGACTTCACAAAGCGTCTTCCTGTGAGGGATTTCACCATAAGGGGTCAACTTTGGAGTTCATCCATTTCGTACTTCCTGTTGTGCCCTTCATTTTGATGAACAGAAGTTGCGCAAGTTATGTTGGAACTCCATTTTGGTGAAAAAAATTTGCACAAGCTACTGAGGAGTTTGACAACGGACTAAAGGAAGAAACAAAAAGCGGTTGGAAGTACATCACAACATAAGTTTTGAAGAAAGAATTTGCAACAAGATCAAGAAGAAGAGAAAACTCTTTGGTTCTCAACCAACAAACCTATATTGGATTTAATATATGAGATCGATATGATTGTAATAGGGTTTATAATGAAGAGTTGTCTATTGGTGGGGTTTTGTTGTTGTTTCTAGATTCATTGTTGTTATCATTCATTTTATTAGCTTAGTTGAATCTTGAGATCTTGTTAAGAACCAAACTGTCATTGTAATAGAGTTATGTATTATTATAGAGTTGGAAAGAGAAAGGGACTGAGATAACCTTGTCTCATACTTGTTGGAGAGTATCCTATGATTACTTGTATATGTGACTCAAGCTGTGAGAAGAACATGATATGCTAATATAACTGGAGGCCCAAATTTTGAATATATCTTGTGTGTTTAGTCTTCTGAATGTATTGAATACTACTCTGTATTATCTTTTATGTATGATATGCTTAATTGCTTCCTTGTGAATGGAAATGCAACTATGTTTCTTTATTCTCAGTTAGGAAATGTTCAGAACTACTACAATTTTAATCTATCTTGCGTAAGACTAAAATGAATCTTGAGACCTCTGAGATTTTTCTAAGTATTCTCCTTACCCTTCCCTCTCTTTCTCATCTCGATTTCACTTCGGGTGAGACTTCTTCCCTCTCGGGAAGATGAAAATTCCAACGCTTTAGACTACTTCAGTACCTTTTGTTGGTAATTGTAAGAGGAACCTGGTCTAATCACTTTTGTGCCAACACTTCCTATAAACCATTGAAAGACATCAATGATACAACTCCCTTTATTATCAATGCATTATTATGACACCACTTGACATCAACCCTTTGATATCAATCCTTTGACGTCAATTACATCAATGAAAACATAATCCAACAACCAATACATCAATAACACATCACTATGACAATACTTGACATCAATGACAACATAATACAACAATATCCCCCTTTGGCATTGATGGAAAGAGAAAGGGACTGAGATAACCTTGTCTCATACTTGTTGGAGAGTATCCTCTGATTACTTGTATATGTGACTCAAGCTGTGAGAAGAACATGATATGCTAATATAACTGGAGGCTCAAATTTTGAATATATCTTGTGTGTTTAGTCTTCTGAATGTATTGAATACTACTCTGTATTATCTTTTATGTATGATATGCTTAATTGCTTCCTTGTGAATGGAAATGCAACTATGTTTCTTTATTATCAGTTAGGAAATGTTCAGAACTACTACAATTTTAATCTATCTTGCGTAAGACTAAAATGAATCTTGAGACCTCTGAGATTTTTCTAAGTATTCTCCTTACCCTTCCCTCTCTTTCTCATCTCGATTGCACTTCGGGTGAGACTTCTTCCCTCTCGGGAAGATGAAAATTCCAACGCTTTAGACTACTTCAATACCTTTTGTTGGTAACTGTAAGAGGAACCTGGTCTAATCACTTTTGTGCCAACACTTCCTATAAACCATTGAAAGACATCAATGATACAACTCCCTTTATTATCAATGCATTATTATGACACCACTTGACATCAACCCTTTGATATCAATCCTTTGACGTCAATTACATCAATGAAAACATAATCCAACAACCAATACATCAATAACACATCACTATGACAATACTTGACATCAATGACAACATAATACAACAATATCCCCCTTTGGCATTGATGGAAACACCAACATTGATGTAAACACCAATCATTGATGGCAACACTTAGACATGGAAATGCTCATGCTCCCTATGTGATTATCGCTCCTCATCAATGTTCATCTCTCCACATCAATGTGACTATCTCTCCCCCTTTAGAATCAATGGAGAAGGGTGTATATATTTGGGGTTTATCCCCTTGACTGAATTGTCCATAAGACTTATCCCCCTAGATGCACTGTTCTATGGGATTCTCTCCATGTATCTGATGAATCTCCCCCCCATTGAAAAGGGAAATAACTCTGATGCAATGATGGTAACATGGATTCCAATCATATCTATCATCTCTCCACCTGGAATCATACATCTATAACCAATCATAGGAAGAAGAATAACCCCCCCTATGGGTGTATCTTCCCCTATCTTCTATGCAAGATGAACAATATGCTACCACTGCAATCTGTAAAAAAAATTTCTCAACTAGAACATAGATCAATCGCTCAAGAAGTATTTTTTGTTCCTATGACGATCCTTGGACCTATCCATGCATCAATCATCTAAAATCGTGCCATACCATACATCAAGTGTATGTCAATCATACATGCTATCTCATGCATCAATCATGAAGAAAAATATATGTCAACAATGAATCATGAAAAAACCATCAACCATGTACATCATGTGCCATACCATGTTCCAACCATGCACATCAACACAATACCATATACCATAATGAAGTGCATCAACCATATGCCAAGAATCTGTTCCAAGTGTGTACCGAGCATATATCAGGATCATCAACAAGTGCCTCTATCAATGTAGCAATAACATCATCAACAATACACCATGCCAACCTTGTGGCTCAAACAAGTGTCATATCATACATGATATGCCTCTATCATAAACCAAGTGCCACAAGCCAAGAAAATGTATCTCAACCATAAAGAATCAATCCTATACCATATACCATCAACAAGTGCATCAACCATGCACCAAACCTCAACAAGATGTACCACAATCAAGATATCCATACACATATGCCACATCACTCTTAATCATGCCATCACAAAGATGACCCTAAAGTAGATGCCAATATCACAAAGATATGCTACAACCATCACCAACATGTACCAATATGCCAAGACAGGTATACAAATCACGAGTCAATAACACTCAACACCATGTCCACTCATCAACTAAGTGTCTCATCCATGTACCCAACATGTACATCAAGCAAATTTCAAAATATTCAACAATACATCACATTATTATCAATCCATGTGCCAAAAATTCACCAACCAATATGCCCCAACATGTATCTTCAAGCAAGAGCTGACCATATACCAAGATCATCAACCAAATACATATCAATATGTATCGTCCATGTACTACAATAGATCTGCCTCAAAACCATTCACTACAACAAGTACTAATAAACCAATAGTACCTCTAAACATGTACCAAGAGTGTCCCTCAATATATTCATGATATATATCTAGCTAACATCACATCATCAATGGTGTACTTCATAAACAAGGTGTCATAACCTCACTGACAAAATACATAACCAACATTGTATCTTAACAGAAAATTCTTCAATCCACACTCTAGGGTTAGTACCATGCATCCAAGATAGACATCAAGCATATGCTCCAACACTCAACCACATATTATCACCACCCATTAATCAAACACACATAAAAAAATGAAACTTGAAGCATACCATCTCAAAACCTGCAAAAACAGAGTTATACCATCAAACCATGCTGCAACTCATCTACACACCCTCTTCTTTTTGAGGCTTTTCCCATAGGTATGCAACCTGTTCCTCAATCAACTCGCATATGTACACTACCTTTCTATAGGTCACCTCACATATGTATGTGACTTCCCCCGTAGGTGTTGATGTTTGGAAAACATCACAAAGACATCCTCTTAGATTAATAATCAATAATATAATTATTGATTATTAAATACTATATATAATAAGTAAATTATAATAATAAATAGTTATTGTTTATCCAAGGGACGCATCCTTTCATGGATGGTAACCATATGTTCTCTATATATGGAACAATCATCATTGTAATAACATATTGATCATATCTCATATGAATAAAAACAACATGGTATGGGCTTGACTTCATCACAGGAGGGCCCAAGAAAATGAGAGTAGAGTAAAGTGTTGGGAGCGTTAAATTTATGGGGTTGTTACAATCTATATGTACAACATATTTAATTTTTACTCCTACCTAAATTATAGAAATAATTTCATAAATTATTCTAGTAAAAATGTCTAATTACCTAAATATGAGGAATGCATTGCATATTTACTTCTACCTATATTTATGCAAAGAATCGCATGAATTATGGAGGAACAATTTAACAAAGTAAAACACTATGTGGATGGATTATAACCAAATTAATCTTTGGGTAGTTATGGGAGGTATTCTCCAATTATTTATAAGAAAGAAAATTTAATTTAATTTTAAATTTAATTTTCAAAGAGACATGTCTTTTTGGATCAATCTAATATTACTATAAAAGGACACTTGAAAGACATTTTTTCTCTCTCACACATGGGAACTGATCTAAGGAAGAGACCTAAGTTTCTAAGTAGTTGAAATTTTCTGAGTTACTTAGTGATGTTCTAGAGTTTACTAAAGTAATATAGTATATCACTGGAAGTAATTACCACTTGTGGAAAATTGTGCTTGTCTAATTTAACACTAGAAAATCAACATGGTTAGTCGTATGACATCGAGTATATGATGGATGTGTTTTGGTAGCCATATGACGTCGATTATATGATGGATATGTGTTGGTCATAGTAGAATATGTATCATTTGGAGGGTCACTGTATATAGTTGTGCAAAGGATAATTTGATCTCCTCTAGGAGATGATTTTTTGTTGTTCTTATTTCTTGTTTTGGGCAGGTCACAAGTAATGTACCTCCCAGGATGGGACCATGTCGAATAACAGAGACAGTTCTAGTGATAATGGATACAACCAGTCAAGACCGACTGTAGAAAAACTATGGTGATAGATCCAAGTAGAGGAGGATGTAATAAAACTAGAGGGAGAAGATATTTAGTTACCTCTAGAGAATGAGGAAGAGATACCTTCAGTGTCAGAGGGAGCAGAGACATAGGAGGAGTCACCTCCAACTCTATAAAGAGTGTTGATGTTTGAGGAAACATCATGAGACATTATCCCTGGAGGTTCCTGTGTGGACTAGTAGGGAGGAATTTATACTTCATATTCACGTGCCTTAGATGGTGATATGAAGGAACTAATACATTGGTTTCATAAGGAAACCTCGATGTGTCTTGTGAGACATTGGTTCCATGAGGGAACCTCGATATGTCTTAAACATTGGTTTCATGAGGAAAACTCTATATGTAAAATATGGTCCAAGATGACATTACCTTTTAGAGGGATACAATTGAGCCTATTGATCAAATTGATCCTGTTGATCCTGTAGCTCCAGTTAACGTTCCTAGAGATATTGCAATAGGTTGGAAGAGACCTGCATGGGATCGTCAGACTCTACAAGAGGTATAAGGACATGAAACTCCTCATGGTACATTTTGAGTGAGAAAGAGACCTCATATGTATTCGTGCTATGCCACAACTATGAGCCACAACATTTGTTTTGAGCCTTCCTGTTATGAGGAGGAAACTAGTCATCCAGTATGGAGAGATGTCATGATGGAGGAGTATCAATCCATCATGAAGAATGATGTGTGGGATATTTTTCTAAGACCTAAGGGGAAGTATGTAGTGAAATGGATCTATAAGATAAAACATACAGCTGACAGGAGCATTGAGAGGCACACGATGATATTTTTTTCTAGAGGATTCTCTCAGGTGGAGGGAATAGATTATGAGGAGACATTTGATCATGTTTCTAGATACACTTCTATCCGAACAATTATTTTCCTTGCAACATCAATGGGTTGGATACTACATCAAATGGATATGAAGACAACATTTATCAATGGAGATATTGAGGAAGAAGTATACGTTGAGAAACTAGATGGTTTCATGATAGATGAGAAGGAGTCTCATGTGTGCAGGTTGAAGAAGACCCTGTATGGACTCAAGCATGTACCTCAAACTTGGTATGCGAGGATTGATGGATACCTGATGAGTTTGGGCTTAAGAAAAAAGTGTTTTTGATCCCAACATGTACTACAAGACTGCTAATGGTGAGACTCTGATTTTGGTCCTCTACGTTGATGATTTATTCCTCATCAGTAAAGAGAGCCTTATTGTTGAATGCATGTATGCGTTGGCCTATGAGTTTGATATGAAGGAATTTGATATCATGATGCACTACTTTTTGGGACTAGAGGTGTCCCAGAGAACTTATGAGATCTTCATGAGTTAGGGGAAGTACACAGTTGAGATATTGAAGAAGTTTGGGATGCTGAACTAGAAGCCCATGGCTACACCAATGGTGACGAATCTGAAGAAACTAAGTGTGTCTTCTTCCAATTCTGATGAAATTGATCTGACTCTATACAGACAACTGATTGGATCATTGATGTATCTGGTTAACACCAGGCCATATATTTTCTATGCAGTGAGTACACTTAGCTAGTTTATGAATAGGCGGATACAGACACACTGGATTGTTGCGAAGCATGTGTTGAGATACCTGCGAGGCATAGTTGGCCATGGTCTAAGATATACTTCCAGTATTGACATGAGATTGCAGGGATATACTGACTCTGATTGGGCAGGGAGAAAAATGTATAGGAAGAGCACCTATAGGTGTTGCTTCGCTTTGGGATCTGCCATGGTTTCCTGGTGTAGTAGGAAACATGCTTTTGTGGCCTTGAACACCACAAATGAAAATTACATTACATTAAGTGTAGCAGTCCATGAAGCAGTGTGGCTTCACAAGCTCCTTGCAAATTTATTTGGACATGTGCTAGATTCCACTGTTATTCCGAGACATGGTGCAGAGGAAGGCAGTACTGGTGTAGTACCTTCCTACAGATGAGAAATTTGTTGATGTTCTTATTAAAAAAGGATGAAGTTAGAGTACTTCCATGACAAACTTGACGTGGAAAAGAATGCCTCTCTTGCTGAGAGGGAGTGTTGATGTTTGCAGCTTCTTAAGACATTCTCCAGATTGTACTCCTCTGTGATTGAGTTGAATTGTTTTGTGAGGACACTTATTCGAGAAGGGATTAGTGGGATTGGGATTATCCAAGAAGGGGTAAGTGAGTTTGGGCTTATCCGAGAAGGGATAAGTGAGTTGATTTGTGAGGAAAATTATCCGAGAAGGGATAGCTAAAATTCCCTTGTGGAGAGCACATGAGGACACATCCCATGTGGAGAGCACATGAGGGCACGTCCCATGTGGAGAGAACATGAGGAAATGTCAAGGGAGTTGACCTTGACATCACACACTATGGGGAGTTAAACCTAGTGTTTCTAGAGGGAGTAGCCTCTGGAAGTCCACATGGGAGTTCCATGTGTGATATACATTCTCCAGATCATACTCCTATGTGAACTAAGTTGATTTGATCTGTGAGGACACTTATCCAAGAAGGGATAAGTGGGTTTGGGCTTATAGCCCAACGTCCCTTGTGGATATCACATGAGAAAATGTCAAGGAAGTTGACCTTGAAGTCATACACTATGGGGATTTAACCCTAGTGTTTCTAGAGGGAGTAGCCTCTAGAAGTCCACATGGGAGTGCCATGTAGGACAACCATTTTTCTACTATAGTGGTTGTGTACCACTGGCGGAGACTGTGTGTCTCTGGACAATATTTTTGTACTACTACAGTGGTTGTGTACCACTGGAAGTGAGTGCGTATCACTAGACAAAAGATATGTGCTACTAGCAGTGGTTGTGTACCACTAGGTAGTAGTTGTGTACTACTGTGGAAAGATACCTCCTTAGCTAAGAGGGAGTGTTGATGTTTCAACATCAGGAGGACCTTGTCCTATATTGGGTTGCAGACCAAGGGAAATAGGATACATTTATCACAAAGGTGTACTTGCGGCAAATGGGACCATGCATAGTCCTTCCTTGATCATGACAAGGAATAATATGGACTCAAGGTGCTTGAGGTGCTTTCCACGTGTCAGTTAGAATCAGGATGACATTCACTTATAGGTGTGTACCTGTGGTGAACGATCATGGTGTGGTATTTGTTCTATTCATGGTGTTTTGATAAGGAATGATAAAGACTCAAGATGCTATATGCTATTACATGTGAACCTAGAGTGAGCTTGATCTTAGAGAGAGTCAATTGACTCAGAGGGAGAGCCGTAGAAGGAGTTTGTCCTTGGTTTAGGTGGGAGAGAGACGTCTCCTAAGACTGAAATACAATTGTCATGAGTCTAGGGTGAAGTTTGTATACTTCAGAGACAATCTTGGCATGATGCAGAATGTCTCCCTCGTTGAGCGGGAGTGTTGATGTTTGGACAACATCAGGAAGACATTCTCTTACATTAATAATTAATAATATAATTATTGATTATTAAATACTATATATAATACGTAAATGATAATAATAAATTGTTATTATTTATCCAAGGGATGCATCCTTTCATGGATGGTAACCATATGTTCTCTATATATGGAAAAATCATCATTGTAATAATATATCGATAATATCTCATATGAATAAAAACAACAATAGGAATCCCCGTATTTCTCAAAAAATGTAAAGCTTTACTCATTCTTTGTCCTTTCATTCATTTCTGGCTGTTCAGTCTTCTTCATTTACTTCTGAGAGTGTCATGTTCTATGAGTGCTTGTTCTTTCATATTCCATCCTTTAAACATTGTCCTTCTTCCATGATCTTCTTATCATTTCATATGAATCATTCCTCATGGACTGTCTCCTTGTGTTCCAACAATCCTGGGATTTGTGGCCAAATACACTACAACTATAACATCTCATGGTGTGACAATGAGAAACAATGTGTCCCACTTGATTACATCTCCAACATCTTAAGATGTTATTGAATCTTTCAACATCTCTCCTTGCAAAATGTCTGCAATCCAAAGCTTTGTGACCATATTCATTACATGAGAAATAGTGACCATTGAAAACATTTTCATATCTTTGCTTTTGTGTCCCCCTTGAAGGTGTCTCTCTTTTGAACTTGCTTTGAGGTGCAGGACCTGCTTCTTGGTGTCTTCCTTGCTCTAATATTTTGAATATTTTCTTGCTTTGTGAAGGTGCTTGACTTAGACCTTTTTAAAATGAAGGACCTACATCATGCTTCTTAGAAGTTCTAGCTTCAAAGTGTGTTGCTTCCTTGTTGTATCCAAGACTAGATTTATCATTTGGTGATTTTTGACTATCCAAGATTTCATCCAATATTTTTGAGTTGTTCATGAAATTGATATGAGTATTTGACATGTCTCTTCTTCTTTTTCTTCTAATTGAGTCTTTTTACTTTCTTCTTGTTCTTTGATCATTTTCTTTAGTGCCATGGTATGCCTTGGGTACCTTTATAGGACTTCCTTAGCATCTCTCCTTACACAATGTCTACAATCCAAATATTTGTGACCATATTCATTACATGAGAAACAATGACCATTGAAAAAAATTTCATACCTTTTCTTTTGTGTCCACCTTGAAGGTGTCTCTCTTATGAACTTGCTTTGAGGTGGAGGACCTTCTTCCTGGTGTCTTCCTTGCTTTAATCTTTTGAATATTTTCTTTCTTTGTGCATGTGATTGACTTGTAGCTTGAATTCCACCTTTTTAAAATGAAGGACCTACATCATGCTTCTTAGAAGTGATAGCTTCATAGTGTGTTGCTTCCTTGTTGTATCCAAGACCAGATTTATCATTTGGTAATATTTGACTATCCAAGATTTCATCCAATATTTTTGAGTTATTCATGAACTTGATATGAGTATTTGACATATCTCTTCTTCTTTTTCTACTAATTGAGTCATTTTACATTCTTATTGTTCTTTGAGAATTTTCTTTAGTGCCATGGTATGCCTTGGGTACCTTTCTAGAACTTCCTTAGTGTATTTTTCAAGATACTCAAATGCAATTGAATAATGTCTTATTTCCATGCTAACATTGTCTAACTCAAATAAAACCTTTTCTTTAAACTTCAAAAAATCTTCCTCTTCATCTATAAGATATCTATTAGCTAATTCTACACAAACTTCTTCTATATCTTCTTCTTTATTTGCATGAGAGAATTCAACATTATCACACTTAGATTTATTGCAATCAGAATATTTTGGAGAGTCTTTACCTTCATTTTCCTTGATGGATTTGTCTTGATATACCTTCTCTAGCTTCAGCCATAGGTCCTTGGTGGAGGAATGTGGTCCTATGATTTCTTTGACAGAATCTGAGAGTCCTTTGAAAATGATATTGAGCGCCACTGCATTGTTCTTCTTTTCTTCCTTTTGGGCTGCAAATTTTGATTGTTTCTTCAAGGGAACTGATCCACCAACAACTATGTTCCAAACACCTTCTTCTTTTTCCTTAAAATACCCTTTCATTTATATTCTCCATGCCATGTAATATGTCTCATCAAAGAGGAGAAATTCATCTACATGTTCATCCATTTGTGTGTCCATGGATCTCCTTCAAGCTTGTAAGGATTATATTGAAGGCCTTCTCTGATACCAATTGTTAGACACACTAACCACACTGAGGGAGGGGGGGGTGAATAAATGTGAGGCTCTTTTTACACTTCTTATAAAACTTTAGTTAGAAATCATCATTTACTCATTACTTCCATTAACACTTAGTTGCTTGCATGTAAACATATCTCAACAAMAAACATGAACAATAAAGAACTATGAACCATCACAATAATGAACACAAAGAACACCATATATATGTGTAAGTTTCTTTTGTATTATGTGTTACATGAGACTAAAATATCCAAGGTTTATCAACACCAACTGAAAATAGCACCAACTCCAAGAGAGAACCATCACTCAATGAAAGACCCATCGTGCAGATCTCAACACCAACTGAGAAGAGGAATCCAACCCTCAAGTACAAGACCCAACTTGTAGACAAAATAAAATATACCAGCAGGTATGAAACCTGTCTATACTGTAGCACGAGTATGCACACGACCTGTCTATACTGCAACATGCATATGCAGGCATCCTCCTCCACTATCATCTCGCGTATACCTTCAGACAACTAGGGAATCCATTATTCTGCACTTCTGAAACTTTCTTGCCTCTATCATATCCAATAGTAACCTGTCACTACATCTAATATATCACTGCAACCAACCTGTTCCATACATACATTATCATACATATCCTTCAACCAAGTACAAGTAGCTCAAGGGTGTCAGCTATAGGAACCATATCAGAACTGTACCATACATGAGAGTGTTTCTCACTCAAACAACCAACCAACATATACCATAACCATATCACAAAACAACCATACAAATAATGCTTCAAGTATTCGCCATACCATGAGTGAATCTAAGCATCAAGATAACATATAACCATATCAGAACTTCTGTAGCATATTTGAACCTGTATAATGATATCCTAGGAACTTGCTTCAGAATTCAGGAACTTGGAACTATCATCTACTTAATATTTACTTGGCGTTTTCAAATATAAGTGACCTATGCTTATTCAACACATGTATGTACACACCCTGGCCTTCTGCAGCTTGCATACAACTTCAGAAAAATAGGGTTTTCTGAACCTCTTAAATGTTCGCTGTCAAAATTCATTGATACCTCAAACTTGTGGAACTTCTAATGCGTCCATGAGTACTTGCAATGAACCTTTCACCAAAAATAGATCTTCAATATGATCAAAAGATTCATATAATAAGAGACCCTTTCTCTCTTATTAGCGTTTTCCAATTAGCTTCCTCTAGGGGTTATATTCTAACCAACTTCCTTCTTTTAGGGATAACCCACTTCTAACCACTTTGTCCACTTACAACCACTCTATCCACAAATAGTAAGTTCTCCACTTCTAGTTGCAACTAATTTAATTTTAGTTGTTTTCTTGTTGCAACCACTTAACCCATGACTAACCACTTTGACTGGTCAACTTCTTTTAGGAGCTTCTAGAATAATTTGAATTCTTTGACCTTATAGAGGTTTCTAGATAACTCATGAGGGTTCTCCAACTTCACATGGCCATACTCTCTAACCGTGAGGAGTTATGTGACATTCCACATATCACCAGAAATGGTATGAAATGTACTATCCATATAGAAAAGTCTCACATATAAATTCACTAATCTTCATTACATTATTCCTCAACCAAACTTGGGTTCCTTAACCACACATATAAGATGACTCAACCACTTAACCATTTGGACTTCGCAAAGCGTCTTCCTATGAGGGATTTCACCATAAGGGGATCACTTTGGAGTTCATCCATTTGGTACTTCCTATAAACCATGACAAGACATCAATGATATAACTCCCTTTATTATCAACACATCATTATGATAGCAATTGACATCAACCCTTTGACATCAATCCTTTGACATGAATTACATCAATGACAACATAATCCAATAGCCAATACATCAATGATACAAACACATCACTATGACAATACTTGACATCAATACTTAGACATCAATGACAACATAATACAACAAAAAACTTGTTGGAAGCCTCATCTACTAGAATCATACTCACCCTGACATTTCATTTGCAGTTGGCATTGTTTCACACTTCAGGATGGAGCCACATGAGCTTCACTAGAAGGATTCCAAATGAATTTTACACTACATACAAGGCACTCACAGGTACAAAATTCACTATGTAGTAGGCACACGTTCAGATTTGATTGGATACAAGGATTTTGATTGGGCTTGTGATATTGATGATCACTAGTCTACATATGGCTATGTAGAATTGTGGTGAAACCTGCACAAAGAATCTAGCTAACAACAATTCATAAAAAGATTTCAAATTGAGAGAAGAAGAGAAGAGATGAGAGAAAATAATCAATAGAATTGTATTTGCTAATGAGTAAAATGGTAAAATACACATGATATAATCGATATGGCTAAGTGAAGTCACCATAGTAGTGATCTAGAGATATATAAACACTCACTAACATAAATTGAAGTAATCTGCCACCTAGTCCTAGTTAATTGATCCATGCAATCATCAATTAACTAAGTCACATGTGTGGAAGTGAGAGAAGCACATGCAACTACTGATGATAAAACCGAGGTTATCATGCTTGAGTGAATTGCACTAGTCTAACTGAGTGTAACTGACTTTGAACTGAAGAGAAGCACCTTATTTTGTAGGGGAATATTCTCTAAAGAGAATATTCTCATCTAAGGAAGCATTCTCAACATTGGACTCTCAACCTTAGGAAAATAATTACCTAGGTGAGTGTGTAATATCTCCAACAACCTCCTTGAACACTACTAGGGTGTACATAATGAATGGGTCCTGACAACCAAGTCCATTTTAGGTACCCATTCTATAATGCATCTAAGAATGAAACATTGAAAAAATAGAGCAAAGAGGGAAAATATCATGGGAACCCCCCCCCCTTCAAAGTACAATGCATCAAAAAATGAGAAGGAACACAAGAAATTGATAAGCAATTGTGTCCTTCACTCCAATACGATCGCGCAGAAGGTGGAACTTCTTCTCAGTAAATGTCTTGGTGAAGATGTTTGCAGTTTGTTTGGTGACGGGAAAATATTGTAAATCGATGATCATGTCATGCACCAACTCTATGATGTAGTGCATATGGATCTCGATGTGTTTGGTCTGTTGTAGCTGCACCGGGTCTTTGTAAAACTTGATATTTTTTTTATTTTCACACCAAATGATAGCTGGATAATGAAACGAGATGCCAAGATAGGTGAGGAAGTTTTGAAGCCAAAGTACATGAATAGTGACATTGACTGCTCCTCTGTACTCGACCTCTGTTGACGATAGAGAAATAGCTTACTTCTTTTTACTTGACCAACAGATGGGACCAGAACCCAAACTAAGCACATACCCAAATATGGACTTGAAATCTGTGTTGTTACCAGCTCAATCAGAATCAATGATACCCATGAGATCCAATGCAAAACCTACTAAATAATGGATCCCATAAACTATGGTTCCTTGAACATATCTAAGGATGCGCTTGGTAGCCTTCCAATGTAGCTTATGCGCCTCTTGCATGTACTTGGAAACTTCCCCTATTGCATATGATAGATCCACTTGGGTGTGGGTGAGATAGAGAAGGCTCCCCACCTAATACAAGGTGTTGTCCACCACTGATGTATCTCGAACGTCCTCAATATTCACCCGAGATAGAAAGGGTGTGGTTGCTGACTTATAGTCGATCATGTGGAATCTAACCAAGAGACCTAAATCATACTTAGTTTGAGATAGCTTGATGCCTCAAGAATCCTGACTAATCTTGAGACCAAGGAAATAATGTAGTGGACCCATGTCCATCATAGAGAACCTATCGTTCAAAAGGTATTTGACCATAACAATTGTTGAGGTGGAACTTCTTGTTATCATGAGGTCATCAACATAGAGAACTAGGATCAATAAGGAGTCTGAGGTCCTCAACATGTAGACGTTTGGAACTGTTGAGAGAGAAAGTAGGCATCCATCTTCACATATCATTCTTTAAATGTTTGCTTGAGGCCATAAAGGGACTTCCTCAGTCGACATACTAAGGATGAGTTATGAATGAACCCCTATGGTTTCTCCATGTAAATTTTCTCTAAGAGATACCCATGAAGAAAATCAATTTTCACTTCCATCTAGTGAACTTCCAACCCCCTGGATGTCGCAATGGAAAGAGCCAATCAAATGGAGTCCATCTTTGCTACAGGAGAAACTGTCTCATCATAGCTTATCCCATGAATCTACTGAAAGCCTTTGAAAACCGGTCTTGGCTTATACCTACTCACATGTCCATTTACTACCTTGTTGGTCCTGTAGACCCATATACATATGAAAAGATTATTTTCTGAAGGAAGTGAAACCATATCCGAATTCTGGTTCTCAAGGAGAGATTTATACTCCTCTTGCATGGAAACTTCACAGAAGGGATTCCTTGCAACCTCTACATAGGTCTGCGGGTCTGTGTTGGAGTTACTTCACACACACTTAGGATTTATTTTTCCTAAGGTTATTCCTTGTTTATTAGTCATTATCCAATCTCCTATATTTTAGGGGAGAATATTCCACCTGGAGAATATTCTCTTTTAGTTGACTAGGTGGCAATTTACTCTTGTAAATGTTGGTGTGTGTCCAAATCAATCTAGACCACCACTATGGCTCATTAGTTACTCATGTATCCTATATATATTGTAAATTATTCACTCTTTGAGTGTGAAATATGGTTAATGTGAATTCTTCCATTCTTTCTATCTTGCTTCTTCTTTCTCAATTTCTCTCTACAAATGTGTGTAGTATTTTCTAGCTAGATCTATTTTGTGCAGGTTCAACAAATTTACAGTCTGAAGCTAGAAACATATATAAATGAAAGGGAATCATTGGTTTGGTAGCTATGAGTGCATGAGGAGGATCCTCAAACTGATACCTCATCCTCCTCTGATCTGTTGGATATCCCACAAGGTCTCTTGTTTCTTGTAGGGTGGTCTTTTCCCACTTGGGCATCTTTGGTGGCTCAACATTTGCATGCTCATCATCAACAAGCTCATCATCTTCTGAATCAGATTCAAAGATAAAATATGAACCATAATCTGAGTGAGTAGAGTCATCATCATTAATGTCTGGTGTAGGCAGTGGTACAAAGCTCTCTGCATGTGGCTCCAATGGTGCATGCAAGGGAGTTTCCTCAAATTGAACAATGCACTCAATGATGAGTCTGTCAGTAGAGAGATCAAGCAACCTGTAACCCTTCATATCATCTGGATATCCCATGAATATGCATGTGATACTATGTGGATCTCATGCTTTCTTCTTTTTATAGCGTATGCGGTCCCATACACGTGATCCAAAATATTTGGAAGTGGGCGACTTCTGTTTTTTTGCCACTCCATGCCTCAAATGGAGTCTGGTCCTTGACAAATATTAGAGGAGATCTGATTTGAATGTGGTTGGCATAGTTAAGTTCCTTAGCCCAAAGCTTGGGTGGTATAGATCTTGCATGCAACATGCAAGTGGCCATCTCCTTGAGGGATCTGTTCTTCCTCTTAGATACTCCGTTTTGTTGTAGAGTGTAAGCTACTGTGTGATAAAAATTTGTACTTACCTCTGAACAAAGATGTTGGAAATATTGGTTCACATATTCCCCCCCCATTTTCAGTGTGGAGGATTTTGATCTTTCTCCTATACTAATTCTCTGCATGTGCTTTGAAGTCTTTGAGATGCTAAAAAAACTCAAACTTCTACATGAGAAAATACACCCAAGTGTATCGTGAGAAATCATCAATAAATTTAAGCACGTACCTTGATTTGTTGATGGAAGGATGAGGAAAGGGTTCCATCATATCACTGTCGATGAGCTCCATAAAAGAGGAGGACCTCCAGGCCTTCCCTTTCTCAAAATTCTCTTGAGGATATTTTCCAAGAACACATCCTTGACAAACTCCTTTTGAAAAGTGTATGCTAGGCAAGTCGGTAACCATATCCTTTTTTCATAGTTGTTGCATGTATTCAAAGTTCAGATGGCCAAATATCTCATGCCATAATCTACTAGTATCATCAACATGCGTCAGAAGTAAAGTAGAATCATATTTAGCAATGAATTTACTAAAATTATACAAATGCGATTGGTGGTTTACCTCACCAACAAAAATCATGGAGTTATCATGAATATCATATATGGTTACAGAATCAGGTGTGAAATCCACCATATTTTCTTTACCAAAATGCGTTATCTAATAAATGGAGAGTATATTCATAGAGAGTTTTGGAACATGCAAGACGTTCTTAAAACTTCCACATGTTATAGGAAAATCCCCCTGTGGATAGGTGAACTTCCTCTTGGATATAGGCCCCTATAACCAAGATAGAAAGGTGCTAATTTTGGACACTGGAATTTCTTTTAATGAAGCTAAACTATTCAAGGAAGAAGAAGAAAGAAGGGTAAATACCTTTACCGACGTTTGTCCTTGCTCGATCCAGGCTACTATTGATCTCCAAGTTCTTCATAAGTTCATGCAATCCAATGAGAAGCAACAACAAAACATAATTCCTACTCTACCATGATTAGCTTCAAAATAGATCTATCAAAATAAGCAATTTCATGAAACATACACAAAATTAAAGAAAACAGGCCAAGCACATATTTATATTAATGAAAAAAAAGAAAAGTGCTTACAACTGTAGATGTAGATGAAAGAAATTCACCAAGCTCTCCTTGTCCAGCCCCTTTCTCAAATGATCCACAAACAAAATGACTATGCTTCACTGATTACCTCCCTTATGAGATCATAAGTTTGATGCCTTAAAATGTATCTCTTTTTCACCATGAGGAGGCCTCCTTATATAGGCTTGGAGAGGCCTAACCATCTTAGAGATTCTTGGGATAGGTTGAGCATATTTCTCCATCAGTTGTGGATCCTCCATAAGATTGAGCCTTGACTTCAGATTCGAATCAAACTAACTCTAGAGATGAGGGGGATTTTTCCCTGATTTTCCTCAACAGACCAAGATTTCCTCAAACAGGCCAACGCTCCCTCAGAATGGGGCACAGAGCATTACAACTCTCCCCTAAAGAAGGGGCAAGGAGTGCTAGCACTCCCTGATAGTGGTTAGGGGAGCGCTTCCCTCCAAAAATGACTTTTAAGTGGTCTGTTCCATGGTAAAAGCTTTGTACTCTTTGACAATTGATTTCTCCTTCTTAAAATAGTCTTTGAAGGTGTCTTTAAGTGTTCTTGTAATGTCATTCGGGACACGACATAGGAAAGATGATAGTATGATGTTTGTGACACTTGCGACACTTGCGGCCAAAATGTGACACTTGAGAAACTTGTAATGAAGACAATAGGTCATCATTGAAATGAGTAATTTTGATTTGTAACAGATTCCCCCCCAAAGTGCGAAGTTAGAAGACAAAAAATGACGACTGAAGTACTTTGTAGACTTTTTTGAGAAAGGGTATGGACTCAGAGAACCTGGAAGAAGCTGGACACAACCATGAAACAAATATTATGATATGTTTCAAACCCAAGGCAGGCATACCTGTGCTTGGGTGATAAAGACTTGCAAGGTATGGCCACCATAAAATACATTGCAGATCCATAATTTTATAAATAAAAAGGTATAGCCACCAAAGATACAATGTGGATCTATACTTCCATGACATGAACTAATCGTAGCCACGAAAAATACACAGTGGATCTACGAGATGACAAGACATAGCCATAGACCAATACAAAGTGGATCTATGTGACAATATATGTGTCAATATTTCAAGAGAAAGTCCATCGCAATCACTCAACTGAGGTTCTTATTACCGATCCCAATGCAGTATGAGTCTAACCATGTGAATAGATGTCTTGATGTCGAACATGGAAAAAACCACTTGATTACCAATCAATGAGGTAAACCGTTAACAAGTGCAAGGGAAATCACCATTGATGTCAATGATTCCCAAGGTACCCTAGTACATTCCAACAAATGTGAATAGATGAGCTGAAGTTGAACATCCGTGGAATCATCCGATCAGAGGTCAATGATGTAAACCCACTGTCAGAAGTGAGGAGGCCTGCCATTGAGGCATGCAGGTCCCAAGGTACTAACTGGTTTCTAAGTCTAATTCCTAGATAATGTGTTGAAGTTGATAGGAACAGATTCATTGAAGGAGGGACTAGATGTATCCCCCATCAACGACACAAAACTTGACACAGAGATGTAAATTGGTGGATCAAATGAACATGGACTGACACGGGTATTGAAACAGGATATTTGTGATGGTTGACTCTCAAGGCAGATACTTCCCTTGAACATTGAGGCACAATAGCAGAAACATGACATGGACCAAAACATGAAGATGCAGTGGATACTGTGACTTTCATCGAGTGACCCAAAGGAGTAAAGAAACTCAGAGGATTGGTTTAGTGTAGAGGTTTAATGGATTAAAATGTATGCAAAGAAAAATTGTCGTGTCCGAGGACGACTGTAAGAGTGACTTGTGATGTTTTCAAAAACTGCTTGGCTTGCTTCCTTCAAATTCCCCCCCCAATCCATATAGACGAGTACCTCTTTTTAATTTAACGAGATTGAGGAGGGTAACACATGCTCAATATAACTCACCTTCAGTAATTCCCTCTTCATTTGTTTAACGAACTAGAAGAATTAAGGGTTCGGTCCCATATGAGCCCTTCAATGTATGATTGTTTAACGAGTCCAGAGAAGGTAAACTCGATGATTTTTCATGTTTAGAGAGTCTAAAAAGAACTTAAAGATGACTCAAATGTTGTCCTTTTTTGTAATGTTAGTCTCGCGAGGCTGAAAAAGAGATAAATTATCACTTGAAAGACGCCTTTTCAAACCTTTTAACAAGTGGGAATGGAAGCAAGATCTCTTGGCAATCTTTTCACGTTTAGAGAGTCTGAAAAGAGCTTAAAGAAGACTCCAGGGGGGTTCCTTTTTCGTGTATCCATGCGAGTCCGAAAAAGAGATAAACTATTACTTGGTGCGTTCTCGTGTTTTTTTGAGAGTGAGAATGAATGAAGATAATGCTCGTTAATGTGACAAAATAAAAAATCGAACAAAACTGCTCCGAAACCTGCCAATAATGACAAAACTGCACACCAGGGTATTAATAATGCCTCCAAAATATTTCTCAAAACCCAAAATAACTATGTGTTTGGAAAAAATGAAATTTTATAATAGTAATATGGGGTAAAAATGTCTTTTACCAATTCATTTGTGCAAATACTTTTAGAAGTGGATAAATTGAGCTTTGGAGGGCGATTATTGCATTCATCGGTGCCGAAGCTACGGTCATCTATTTCTGCCTCCATCTGGATCAGGTTGGTCCTCTTCTTCTTTCCTTCAATTTGAATGGTTTACATTTTGTTTTTAGGCAATTATTGGGTTTTAAGAATGATGCCCAGGGAGGTCTCAAGCGCCCAAAAGTGCTCGACACTCCCCTAGAATGATATGGGGAGTGCTACTCAATTTTACAAAGATCCTCCAATCTTAATGAGGTTGCGCTAGTGCTTTGTTGAGGGAGTGAAGGGGCACTGCCCAAAATGCACAAAAAAGCCCAAAAAACCCCGACACTCCTCCAAAAGGGTAAGGGAAGCATTATGAAAAAGTGATAATGCCCTGGTGAGAATTTTAAGGGAGCGTTGGCACTCTGATGTGAGTTTAAAGGGAGCACTGGCATCATAAATAGAGTAAAAATGATTTTAAAGTTTTTAATTGCCCCAAAAATGGCAAAATAGCATGACTAATGACTTTTGATTGATGATGATTGTAGGTAAATTCAAAAAAAGTCACGATCGAGTGGAATGAAAGAGAGCATGAGCTCAATGATGTGGCCTCCTTTCAAAACCCTCGATCAAGGGTTGCATTGAGGAATTGCGGTCGCCTCAAATTCTTTAAGATGAAAAAGATGAAGAAGGAAGTCCTCCTTCTCGAATACATGATCCGTTTATGGAACGCTACAGAACAGGGGTTCCAAATTGGGACACAACTTCTTACCATTGAGTTGGAAGATGTGTATTTCTTGACCGACCTCTCGAAGAGAGGGGCCCTGTTATTTTATCTGGACAGAGGGCACTTTCCGTGCCTGTAGAAGAGTACTTGGAAAATCATTGTGTCCCAGGATCGATATTGGTGGGGGGTAGAATCACAATCAAAGATATCATGGATCTACCTCTTTGATCCATTCTATTTTCCATTACGAGTATAGCAGATAGTACTAGCTCACACTTAGTTTCAAGGTCACAGGTGGCCTATGGTTTACAGTGTCTAGAGCCAACACTATTTAACTGGAGTGCAAAGTTCCTTCAGAATGTGAAGGAGCGGATTTTGAGATGCAGAGTAGGGCAGTAAAAGCAGTTTGGATACGGTTCATTTCTGGTTTCATTCTTCCTAGAATGAATTCCTCAGATGCAACCACATATTGCATTAGCAGTATGACTGGTGGGAGAACTACGTATGGAATGCTGGACTAGTCTGTCTCCGAGGCTAGGAATAGAGTCAGAGTTCAGGTTCACTAGTGACTTCTTCACTTGGCTGAGATGCCAATTGATCATGATAGAATAATTCCCATATGCCGGAGTGGATTTCCGGGGGAGCATGGACCTGGTCCTTCTAGATGGGGTGGACTGGGATGCGTCAGGTGAGAAACCCAAACAATCTTGTCAAGTGTTTTTTGATTTTAAAGATTATATTATTTTTTCAGATACCTAGAAGAT
The DNA here is from genome assembly GCA_010110895.2 of Picea sitchensis. Classification (NCBI taxonomy): domain Eukaryota; kingdom Viridiplantae; phylum Streptophyta; class Pinopsida; order Pinales; family Pinaceae; genus Picea; species Picea sitchensis. Next base: position 145,490 of record SNQJ01S0010204.1, on the reverse strand, counting down.
TTATTTAACGGATGTATCATTTCATCGTATAGACAGGGGAGCAACACGTCCGACAAAGATATTGGCACTGGGGTGTCACGGGGATGCTCAGATAGAAACAGATCATGAGGTGGAAGAAAGAGGTCTCCAGGAGATTGAAAGAAACCTCCAAGGTCTTATGATAGGTGTCCCTCCTCTTAGGAGGCAGATGTTCCCTTACATCTATAGAGACACACCGTGGGAGTGTCTGAGAGTCTAAACTCTTTACTGAGACGAGTAGCCCGCGCAGTAGTGTGCTATTCAGAACACAATGTGATGCAGGGAGATTATAATCTTATTGATGATTTGTATAGTCTGTATGACGATATTTATGGGTGTGAGGACCCAAAATTTTTCCCTTCTATGTACTTTTTGATGTAACCAAACACGCAATATATATATATATATATATATATATATATATATATATATATATAACCGAGTTTTTGTAGTGCCAAATGATGTTTTTCAAATAATGATATCCTTATGTGATGCGTTTAATTTACATGTGATGTAACTTACATGATTTATTTCGTTTGTGAAACATCATCTATGTGAGAGATACCGATCCATGATATAATTGGATAACGAATCCAAAGTTGTATTGAGTTCTCTTGGCATGTGTCTATATTCAATAAAATCAAACATTCTTTCAAGACGAGGAACTCGTAGATGGAGATGCAATATGATAGGATTGCGAACGACGTAGATTCGATTAAGTTGACATACCACAATTTGAGAGTCTAGGTTAATGATCATATGGGATATACCTAGGGAGGAGGCTTCAGTTAAAAGTCTGATGACAACATGATATTCTGCCATGTTGTTAGTTTCTGATCCTAATAAAATACCTCCCGAACTCACCAACTCGTCAGAGTGGTAAATGACCCAAGCCGCGGAAACAATGTTTTGGGTATGTCGACTAGTGCCATCCGCAAACCCGACAAATATAGGAAAGGAATATGTCATCTGCGCATGCAAACACAAGACATTGTATGAGTAGCTAAGGAAAAACTCATTCATGCAAGAAAAAAAGACACACCAAACTAAAAATATAATAATGTACAAAGCACGCATGCTAGATGTTTTATGCATAGTAATTTTTAAGGTAAACCCCATTTCAGGGCTCACCGAGGGAGATTCCGTTGTAGTCAACTAGATCGTAGGCGCCCTATGTAAAACACGTTTCACGATGTAAGGACCATGCCACAAAGGTTATAACTTTCCTACCCCTAACTTATCATGATCTTGGTCGTAAACGAGGACTAGGTCTCCTTCTCCAAAATCACGAGGATGGATGGATTTGTCGTATTGATTCTTGATTCTATTTTGATACATCTTGTTAACGAGAGCAACATCACGATGTGTTTCATCCAACTTTTTCAGGTGTAAGAAGCGATCTTCTTTAGCAGAAGTATGGGGCAGGACTTCTACTTCGAGTTTCAATGAGGGAATTTCACACTTGATTGGTAATAAAGCTTCTATGCCATATACTAACTGGAAAGAAGTGAATCCAGTAGCAGTCTTCACTGAGGTACGATAAGCCTAGAGAGCGGAGAAAGTTGTAGATTCCAAGATGTCTTGTTTTCCCCTACCATATGTTGAATCATGGTTTTATGGACCTTGTTGATGGCTTCAACTTGTCCATTAGCTTGAGGATAGTATGGGGACGAGTTCTCATGGTGAAAACCCAACTTGGCATGCAACTCACTCATCATATAGTTTTGAAAGTGTGAACCATGATTAGTGACAATGTCTTGTGGAACACCGAAGCAAGTGACGATGTGGTTGAAGAAGAAAAGAGTTGCAGTACAACCATCATTCAGAAAGGTAGGCATGGCCTCAACCCATTTTGTGAAGTAATCAACGACGACGATGATATAACTATGCCCCCTGGATGAGGTAGGCTTACACTGCATGAAATCAATGCCCCATTTAGAAAAGTGGCTAATGGCAATAATGAGATATAGTGAAGAAGGGCGGGTGCATGCCTTTTTATGAAAAACTTGGCAGGGTGGGCATTTTTTGAGGGCCTCGATACAATATTTGAATATAGAGAGCCAAAAGTAGCTGACACGTAACATTTTCTGAGCTATATCCATCCCAGAAAGGTGACCTCCACAAGCTCCAAGGTGACAGTCAAGAAGGACACGTTCAACCTCTACATGATTCAAACATCATCATAGGATTGTGTGAATACCACAGTGATACAAAGTGTCACCGATGATAAGGTAGCGTCGAGAATGATGACGAATATGATGACGTTCTTCATGAGAGATATCGGGCTGAAAACGTTGGGTCTGGAGATAAATAAGGATGTCTCCATACTAAGGATCAGACGTGTTGATGAGGAATAGAGATTCATCGAGGATATAATCTCTAGGCTCAGTGTCTTCATCAACATGGGGAAGATCACAGATGAGCTCTGCAAACACCAAGAATTTCTTGGCTTTGGACTTAGCAAACTCGAGATCGAATTCCTGAAGGATGACGATCCATTTGGAATATTTTCTCCCAAGAACTTGACGTGTTAGAATGTGATAGATGGGGTTAGATTCTGTGATAACCATGGTGATGCGTAGCAAAATGTAATGGCAAAATCTCTAGACAACAATGACGACTTCTAGAGCCAACTTCTCAACATGCGAATATCGGAGTTCTGGACCAGATAGACTTTTTATCAGATAGTATATCACATTTTCTTCACCGTTAGGGTCCTCTTGAAATAACACCATAGCAATAGTGGAAGTAGAGGATTCTAAGTAAAGGATGTAATCCTGCGTGTAATTCAGAGGATGTAGCAAAGGTGTATGGGTTAATGCATGCTTAAGAGCATCAAAAGATCATTGAGCAGTTTCATCCCAAATGAAAGGAGTGTCTTTCTGCAACGATCACATGAATCCTTTGTTAATATCAGTGTAGTTACAAATGAAACGGCGAAGAAAGTTCTCTTTCCCCTGCAAAGTTTGGAGTTGTGTCAAATTATTAGGTGGAGGTAATGCAATGATAGCCTTAATTTTTAAGGGATCCACCCAAATCCTGTCCTTGGAAACAATGAAGCCGAGGAGTCGACCCGATTCGACAACAAAGATACACTTGTGTGGGTTCAAATGAATACAGTAGAACTGACATTGAATAAAAATAGCTTGTAGATGACCAAAATGGTATGATCAACTGGATGAATGGGCAGGTAAATTGTCGAGGTAAGGTTCTGCAATATGTTTGATATAGTGGAAAGCATATGAAATGGCCCGTTGGAATGTAGCACCAACATTTTTTAGGCCAAATGGTAGTTTCCGATAGGCTAAAGTTCCCCACGGGTAGATGAAGGTTGTCTTATGCTGATCAGCGGGTAAAATGTCAATCTCGTTGTACCCTGAGAAACCATCCATGAAAGAGAAAATCACACTACCCGCAAAATTATCAATGATCTGGTCGATGAAAGGCGTAGGGTAATTGTCTTTCAGACAAGCCTTATTGAGATCCCTATAATCAACATAGATGTGAATGGTCCCTTGCTTCTTAGTGACCAGAACAATGTTCAAAACCCATTCCATCAAAGGGATAGGATAGATGAAGCCAGATTTCAATAATTTCTCAACTTTTGCCTTAATATCCGCGATCTTCTTAGGATGGACCGGGTGGAGTTTCTGTCGAACATGCTTTACACCTGTGTAAGTTTTAATCTCATGCACAACGATTGAAGGATCGATCCCTGACATTTCTTTGTAGCTCCAAGTGAATACATCGCAAAATTCTTTAAATAAAGTGGTGTAAGAAACCACTTCCTCGGGTGAACAATTAGCACCGAGATTAATATTTTCCACGACACCTTCTTTGATCGAAATGTCAATAATGATTTTAGAGGAAATTTTTCGCATATTCCCTTCAAAAAGAGTATCTTTTGTAAGTATGGGTGATTGTGGAAAGTCGACAACATCGGGGAGGGGAAGATAAAGTGTATATCTTCCCATATTTCTTTAAGAGGTGGAAGAAAAAAGGATCGATGATGGTTATCATCCCAAGGTACATCGTCAATGCTAAGCATTTCCATGATAGATTCATTGGATGGAAAGATTTGGGAAATGTAGTCAAAGGTAGACGTCAAGGAATTCAACCAATATGGCATTGAGTAAGTGTTAGGTGCCAAGAGATGATGGTCATACAAGAAGGGATAGGATGATTGAATAGCAACGTAGGAAGCCTCAGCTGGACTAAGTGGCATGGTGTCACCTACTATATCAAACTCCAAATTACTAGGTACAATCCAAGGATCAGATGATTCCAAAGAATGATAAGCTGAAGTGAAAATCATATTGATGGTGTAAATATGATGTGTCATGGGAGGAAGTGGTGCAGGGAGGGTACCCATAAGGATAAAATATTTCTACAAGCCTACACCAATGCTTTCGTATGTGATCTTGTGATCTCTAAAGAAAGGAATATTGTTGGTAGTGGGAGTGCGAGCATTGGGTGTACAATAATCTAACTCATCAATAGTTACAATTTTACCCTGATGAGGAAATTGTATGCATCGAAACACCGAGGAAGCTACGACAGTCATAGAATAAAACCAACTTCTTCCAAGTATCAAGTTGTAATTGAGAGGAGAATCCACCACCTCGACATCAACAGAAACAATTTTTCCTCCTAACTGAACGACTAAGGACTACAAGAGTCCATGAGGATGAAAAAATTGCCTGTCGAATGCTTGTAACATCGTATAGGATTGGTTAAGTGTAGGTGATTTTAACCATTTCCATTAGGCTAACAACATGACACAAGTAGAAGCTCCCTCATCTAGTATAGTGCGATGAATATGTTGATTATGAACCACAACCTCAATCTGAAAAGTGAGTTGGTGAGAGAGTCGTGACTTAAAGTTGTCCAGGTTAAACGTGATGTTATTAGACGACTCAGGATCGAAAGCACCAATGGTAGACAAGAGGGTTCTACATTGAGTGGGACAGTGCTGTAGAACTTATAGTGCAGACATAGCACACAGAGCTTGGGCCAAATCTTCAACAATGTTGTAGTTTTGGGCAGCTCGTGAACTAGGATTGAAAGTAGATTTATGGATGGTACTCTTGGGAGGGCGTAGTATAGATTCGTAAGTAGGCTTCTCGATCTGTAGTGACCTAGATGGAGGACTAACATAGGGAGAACTAATGGTTGAAGGAGATGGATCCGATAATGAACCATTAGAAACCTTTTCTTTGTCAGGTTTAACTGGCGTGTCATAAGTCGTTAAATCAATACCACTAAACATATAAATGTGAATACTCGTTGAGGCTTCATCATTAGAAGGGTGGCTGGAATTGCCCCCTGGAGAGGGGGTTTGAGAAACCATAGACTGTTTCTGAGGAAAAGGATGTGTAAGCACACCAGGGTGGGAATTCCCCTTAAAACATTTTTCCACTTCAACACAATGTGGAAAGTATCGAGTGTAGTGATCTTCACCACAAATAAGACATGGGAATTTCGGTTTTCACTGTGGTTTCTTTTTGGTAGTAGGTGGTGGGTTTTGAGCTTTCGATTTTTCATTAGTATTATTCTTCTTAGGTTTGTTCCTTGTCTTCTTCTTACCTCTGGATTATTGTGAAGGGGCAGACTGAACTGCATTCACCTCAGATAATTGAGTTGGATGGGAGGTAGAGGAGAGTGAGGTCGAACTGGGAGAAGGTGCTGAAGCAGGTCCATTTGTAGTGCCAGTCGAATGGGAAACATATTGGGTCTTGATGGAGCCAATAACTCCATTCGCATGTGATGAGGATGAAGGTTTGGATGGATCGGTAGTTGCATGGGTAGAATTTCAGATCAAATCATACAAAGTACCATATTTTGAATAGAACAAATCTAAGTACTGAGCCCGAGCAATGGCCTCTTCCTTGGTGACTACACCACCCATGTAATGTCCCCACTTTGGGACATCATCACAGGGCAATGACTTATGATGACCAGAGTAGCCAGATGGATGTTATAGCGAGTACAAGAGTATTTGAGAGGCATTGTGGGGTCCAATTGGCATTTATCATCATATTCCATCATTATGAGCCATTCCACACAGGTTGGCTTTGGTTTCGTTCCATTCCGACGATTTCCATGATTTTGACTATTTTGAGCTATAAGTTAATTAAAATCACTGAAGAGGGCATTTTGGGCACATTACTTGGAGGAACCTCTTAGTGTAATAGATCATTGGAATCGGGAGGAGCATCATTACAAGATGGGATGGCTAGAAGTTGCTTTCAGTGGCCAGGGAATCCACAAGGAGAGATAAGGAGATTTTTAGAGGTAAAAAGGTTAATTAATTAATTAAAGTGATTTAATTAATTAATTAAATATTAATAAAATGAAAGTCACTTTGGAGGGACAAGGTGAGCCAAAAAGTATAAAAGGAAGGCAAGGGCCTCTACTCATCATTCACGTATGATCTTATTTTGATTTCTGGCTTCTAGCTAGTGAGCCCAATATTGGGGGTTTTGAGGGTTTTGACATAAAAAACCCTAGAGGACGATTCGGTGGTGAAATATTCCACCTATCTTGTCCCAAGATTGGTCTCGGAGATGAAATACTCTCCCACACCATTCTAGTTCTAGATCTACTCAGTTGCAGGAGGATTCTACATCAGTTTCATGTGCAGATAGAGAGAGGGTGCACCAGTTCATCCTGTGATTTAGTAAAACTCAGATCTAGGGAGATTCGCTTGAGATCTGAGTCCGAAACTTCTCCCACGGGATTCTCGTAGCCCGATATATATTCTTGGAGAGTTTCAGAGCATTTGGAGGCCTCCTTCATCGGGGCCGAACCAACTAGGGTTTCAGTCATCCAGTGGGGCACCCCATTCAGTGGGAAATTCAGATCTACGGAGATTGAAAGGGAGCTTGGAGATTCAGGCACCTGGGTTATTCTTACCATCGCACGATCTATATTCTTGGAGAGTTTCAGAGCATTTGGAGGCCACCTTCACCAGGGCCGAACTAGATAGGGTTTCAGTCATCTAGTGGGGCACCCCATTCAGTGGGAAACTCAGATCTAAGGAGATTGAGAGGGATCTTGGAGATTCAGGCACCTGGGTTATTCTTACCATCACCCGATCTATCAGATGGCATATTTATTAGGTTGATTGGACACTTTTGGCAGCAGGGCCGAGTTATTGAGGGTTTTAGCCTTCTATTGGAGCATGGCATTCTTCAGCTGGGGAGTTTGGTATTCAGATCTGCTTGTATTGATCTTCATTTCTTATTCAGCCTTTGGAGGCATTATTTTGTATTAGCGGGAGCATTTTGTAGCAGCTCTTATCTATTGTCTATCTTCTTGGCCATCTGTTGAGCATTCTAGATCG
>SNQJ01S0010204.1:123194-136649 GCA_010110895.2 Picea sitchensis | reverse complement strand
TTATTTTCTGCATACACACATATAAACACATCTAAAAGGTAGATCAACAAAGTGTTTGATGAAATACCTCACTCAGAAAAAGTTTTAAAAAGACACCAAAATAGTGATGATCCTTGCATAATGGCTTGGGATCATTACAACCCATGGCGACATCACGAGCAATCGGGGGTAACAATGATTTAGTAAACCATTCCGCCAATAACTGGTCAGAAATGACTACTTTGATCAACCTTCGTCATCGTCTCCATTTATGAATATGATCAGAGATATGCACAGAGTTGGTCTGTTGAAGGGAGGTCAAAAGTTCGGTACCCGTCTCGTAACGAATGGGTAGTTGAAAGTGTGTGAGAAAGGACATAGCAAGGGCATTGAAATATTGGAAAGAACCACGTGGAAGTTCAATATACCACTTGGCTGCTGAGCCCGTAAGTGTTCTTTGGAAAAGACGTAAATGTATAGAATCGTCCATTAAGGAGTTTGATGAACACCATAAATGGAAAGTCATCACATGGTTGTTCGGGTCTTCTCTAGGTTTATCATCAAATTTTGGAATATCAGAGGGTAATTTAGCAGGAATCACTGGCCAAAAGGGATAATGTAATATAGGATCATTGGTCAACCGAGACAAGTCTGGGAGATCAAGAGTAGTGATAAATGGTAGATGTTGATTAACTTGAGGGTGATACTGGTGTGGCATAGGGACACCAATAAGACTGTAAACTGGGTTAGGTGGATAATTGTATCTAGTAGGTCCTCCTACATACGGTTGTTGTTGACCAGAATAAACATGATTCAATGATGGTTGAGAAACATGTAAAAATGGAGGATAACCTGATGGGTTATGAGGATTATAATTTAGATGATTTATTTTCCCATAAGGAGGATAAACATTTTGTCCATGAGGAGAATATGGTTTTTGTTGTCCTTGAGGATGTTTCCCCGCCAAAGAATAACAGATTTCCCAGAAAAGGAATGTGCCAAGGATTTTGTGTTAGATTCTGTCCATACAATGGGTTATGGACTCTAGTCTGAGATTGTCCCCCAAGCTGAGATTGCGTCCTGATTTGAGTTTGACCTCCAAACGGAGGTTTCCCCCCAAGCAGAGGTTTCCCCCCAACATGAGGTTGAGTTTCTAGAGGGATATCGAAACCATAAGTGAATGAATGACCGATGCTTCCAATTGGATTAGAACCACCAATTCCAGCTCCTACAAATATAGAACTAGCAACATCGTTATATCCAGGAGGAACAAACATTCTAGAAGCTCTAGGTGTAACCTAGGTAGTGTTGGAAATGGAATGATTCAGAGCTCTGTACCCAAGTGGAAGTGACAAATTTGGTCTAAGTGGCATGCCAATTGGAGCTTGGGATGGTGTCAAAGTTCCGGTGGGGATTGTAGCAACATGCGGGACCATAGTGGAATGGGCCATATGGAGAGAAATGATCGAGTGAGGACCAACTGACTATGTGTATGACATGATGGTTGCACTGCTGGGTGTACCAAAAAAGTGGTCTAAGGGTACCATGTAGGTAGCATACATTTCAAGCAGTTCATGTTGGTTGTGGAGCCTGATTATCTTCCTGATTTAGAGGTCTTTTACTTTCACTCGTGTTTATACCCCATGAAGTATTTACACCCCAGAAGTATGTACACTCTTCCATGAGGGGGAGTGAAAAGGGGGGGTACCCCCTCTGCGGGGTCCGAGGGGGCTATCCCCCCGGTTGGGGGGTCTGGGGGCAAGTGGGCCCCCAATGGGGGTTCGGGGGTGAAGCCCCCGAAGCAATAATTGCCTTGTAAAAGTATATTGTAATTTCATTGTAAATCTGGACCGTTCATTATAAGTTTACAGATCTAACGATAGAGATTATGTTAGGGTTTTTTTCCCTAGAAGGCAACCCTCTTTTATGAGGGAAATGTATTGCGGCTATGTATGTTGGTGAGTATTGTATTCTGAGAGAGGAGACTGTGAGAGAAAGAAGAGGAAGTTACAATGGGTTTTTCTATAGGTTGTATCCCTTCATTTTGTTGGATAATAATAAAGAAAGGACCTGGAAATTTCTCTGGTGGACGTAGCCCACACTGGGTGAATCACGTAAATCTGTGTCTCTCTTGTATTGCGTATCTTCTGTGTTTTGTTTCCGCATTTGTTTTATTTTATTTCTCCGTGGTCCTGTTTTTCTAACATTTCAGAGACAACAAGTATATCAACACCTTCTCTTGAGCCGTAAAGGTATCGCAACGTGCGAGGTGGGCTTCTAAATATGTCAGTAGTCCAAAATGGATTCTCGCCTTCAAGGCCAGTAAGGGGTTTGGTCAGTATTCAAAAAGTGTCAACAACAAGTTCTCCAGAGGAATTTAGTCAGAGAATACGTTGCTCGTAGTCGTGAGGAAGTCGTAAAGACTCTAAAGAATCAGAAATTCATAATTTGTCTAAAGAGTCAATTATTTCTGCTTGTGAAGTGGCGGTGTCCTGGACCTCACTCCATTGAGGATAACCCTCTGGTGGATCAGTAGGCAAAGGTTGATAACCCTACAGATTTTTTGGGGGGTATCCCTTTCATTTTGCATGAATGGGGTGGAGGGTCAATATTGCCCGAACCAAATACTTTACGGAAAAAATTTATGCCCAAATAGCGAAAAGAAACAACATACGGTAATAAATGTAGCAATCAAACCAAGCAAAAAAAACCTTCTCTCAATGACCATACTAGTTGGTGATGAAATCCAATGTCACGTGATGTTGGCCCTTGACCAAGTTTTGGGAGATTCTTGGTCATAGTGACCTATTTTGGGACTTCGACAGCCTTTCGAAGGAGGAGTGTAAGATGAAGCAGAGATCAAGGGATCTTGACCCACTTTTGGGTCCTTTTTGGGTTTTTGGGATTATATAACGAGATTGGGATGTCAGCCCATGGGTTTACCCATGCTTAGGTCTATTTTGTAATGTATAAATAGATATATAGGAATCTATAGGCATAGATAGGCATCTATGTGATGTATGCTAAGTGCTTTATTAAGTATTATAATCACATATCTGTGTCCCAGCTAAGGTTGCAGACACCTGAGTCTTGCAACCACCCCTGCCTCTACCTCGGGTGAGACTTCATCTCCTTCGCAGGTGTTGCCGAAAGGGCCGATAGTTAGAGTTTTGTTGGTGTGTTGTTGTAGCGTTGAAACTTGGGTCTACCCCTGTGCCAAAAAATGGTTTCATTGCCAGGACCTGAAGCTATGATTGCTGGGAACTAAGAAAGAAGAATCTCTGTGCAAAGATTCATCCTGAAATTGTGAAATCTCTGTGCGTAGATCTATGCCCTAGTGCGTAGTATTCTACTTGATTTATAAATCTCTGTGCTAAAATAAAGAAGCCTGATCTAAAGAAAAGAGGTCGGATCTGAATAAAAGAAGCAAGATATGAAAGCTTTGTTCTCTAATAAAGGCATAAGTGATAATTTCTGATTAAAAAAGGTAAGATCTGCAAGCTCTGTGCTCTGATAAAGGTAAGAATAGTTAAAAGTTTTAGATATAGAAGCTTTGTGCTCTGTAGAAGTAAGATAAGTGGATGTTTTTGTTTCTAGAGTATGGATCTAGGTATGGTTAATAGAGTCTGTCCTTGTTTGAAAACTAAGGAATTAATAGATGAAAGAAGATTTGATATGACTAGATCTGATAAGAATAGTGAAAGATATGTTATACCTATGCATAGAAAGAATGTTTGGACTAACAAATGGATGTAGGATCCTAGAAAGAATTTATTCTAGGTTAGCTCCTATGATCCTAGCACGCAGTACAGGAGAAGCTAGCGATCATTTAAAATAAAGAGAGGATTAACCCTCTATTATAGTTGTAGAAAACCGAGACATCTTACTAAGGCATGCCCTGGGAGAAGACCTAGTTGTCTTTGTTGCAAAGCTATGAACCATGAAGTGTTGGATTTCCCTAGAATGATTGCTAAGCTTTAAAGTATGAACATAAGACAAGAAAAGCCTAAGGTAGATCCAAAAACTAAGGCTATGGAAGAACCTCAGAAAGAATCAGAGAAAGTATTGCTGCAAATAAATGAAACCCTGAATGACCATCGACATGTCAGACTATCAAAGATATTCAAAGAAAAAGAATGCATTAAAGAAAGAATAGGAGACTTCGACATTCACTGTGTTCTAGATGAGGAAACACAGGTGAATATCATGAAAGAGAGAACTTGGAAAGCTATAGGTAGGCCTTCTATGATTCCTTCATTTGGAGGAACAGGGTTATTCAGAGGAAAGATGATAAACCTATGTGGGAATCTCCCTCACATACCTATGAATGTTAATGGAACTTCGACAGAAGAATATTTTGAGATTATTAAATTTATTGAGGACAAAACCCCATTTACCATGTTACTAGGAAAAATTTGGATTGACAGAGATCAAGCCAAATGAAAGGAAGAAGAAGAAGTTTTGGAAATAAGAAGCAAGAATTAAAATATTTCATGACTAGAAGGATCACACACTTGATCGAAGCACAAGAGAACAAATCAAATCTATTTAACACTAGGCACCCGGATGTTGAAGTTGCAAGAACACTAGAGGATCCACAAAAGATTGAAATACCTATCCCAGACCAAGAATAAGTATTATCCAAGAACCCTAAGGAAGAATCTCAACAGTGCGCAGTGACTATGTCCAAAGATGATAAGAATTAGAATGGAAAAAGGACTACCGATACAAAGATCATTGGGAGGAAGGCTAGAAAGCTAAGTAAGAAGAGAGTTAAGTCTGAAAAGTTACAGAAGGTTCCAGAGGGAACTTCACAGACAGAAAATTTGCAGAATTGGAGCTTCGCCGGGATATCAAAACAACGACACATGACACTTCGCCATGACGAAGAAATATAGTCGTTGGGACCGATATATCCGTTCGATTGCCGCTCCAAACGGGTCAGAAAGCATTAATAGCTTGACACTAGACCATTGGACCGCACCATAACAGATAGAACAAGAGTTAATGAGGCTTCATACCCGTTACAAGAGAACCGTTGCTGAGTTTCCTATTTATTCCATTGCGCCATGCATGGAGAACACTTTTGATAACCAAGAATTTGAGCTCGCAAACCAAGTGAATTGTATACAATGGTCATTTCCCTCTTGCTGTTTATTCTAGTGCAGTATCTGAGTTAATTGTTAACCCAATATTATTAATCCCGAGCGTGTATGTCTGACGAGCTCACAATAGTTGAAGAATCAGTAACAAAAGTACTCCTTGACTTGATGACTGAAAGAGTCATGTCGGAGAGAGGATTGTCTACCAGTCTAAAAGCATCATCAATGAGAGGACTGTCGACCTATCCTTCCACTGCTCAAGCCAGACCATCACGGCCCATAGAAAAAAAGTGAACTAAGCACATAGATGATCTAGTGAATGCTAAGTTGATTCCAAGAATATTGCCCACCTACCTACCACCTCTGAGCAGTGCAATAAATCGAGATAGTATGCCCAGATACTTTGAGTACGAATTGGTCACTGCGTACCTCCCGAAGGGGATACGTGCAATTTGCGTAGACCAAGATAAGAATGCAACATTGAAGTTTAACGAATTCAACCTTGGCGACAGGAAGGTCTAAAACATGCTCGCTCCACATAAATACCTGACCAGGACAAAATGAAAGAATTCAAATATAATTCCTCAATCGTGGACCCATAACCTCGTGCATTCCACACTGCTCAACATCATGAAAATTCCTCACTACGGAAGACACCAAGAAGAGAATTCATGTGTCAAGATGATGCTATTCTGTTACCATGGAAGATACTTGTGGTTAAACCGCTATATCACAGTAGATCTGACATTGAACAATCGAATCACAGGGTTAAGCATGCAAGGCCCTGACCCATAGGATTTCTATCCCGAAAAAACAATGGATCGTGCTCTAGCATAAAGGATCAAGGAAACCTACGACGATGTCGAGAAGAGAATGTGAGGCTACAAGGTAGCCTCTATCTAGAGTGACGTAGTGTGCATTTCCTATCAATTGATCATAGGAAAGCTAGTCTGCAAGAACCGACTCACCCATGTGACTGGTTTTGTAGTCGACCTTGCAGGAAAGTGCACAGAGGGACTACAGATGAATTGGTCGAATTACCTCATGAACCAGTTTGAACTGGACTACAGGGAAGCATAATATCAAGGATACAAGTTCCACTTCAGCTGGCTTCTAATCCTTATCACTTTCATTGCATGGGAGATGTCGGAAGGTGCGACCTTCCTGGAGATCAAGCCCTTTGAACCTCTGGCCATGACGTTCAGTACACTGTGGTATTCCAGTGACATGAACAAGCAATGGAAGTCAAATACCATATTCCATACATATTACAACCAGCTAAATACAACCATCTAGTCCGAGCCTTGCATCACGCCAAATACTCTCCATAGGTTTCGACCTTTAATGAAATTCAATGCAGACCGCCATTTTATTTACATCACAATGTGCATTGACGAGCATAAGCATAAAATTCAGTCTTACTTTAAGATGATAGAGGAGGACTTAGAAGAAATCACCAAGGATTGGTCGGTGGACCTTCTCATTCCAGTAGGCCCTGCAGAGATATATGATATAGACAGTCCAGAAACTGCGTCGGATACACCCGGACCTAGCAAGATAAAGAATACCGAAGAGGTCTATGATTTAGACAGAGCATCTGTGAAGATCACTTCCATCTCAACAGAGAAAGGAGGAGATGGCAGAGAGATAGATGGCACAGAAGTTGAATAGAATAAAGGTGAGTTTACACCGCCTAGAGATGAGGAGGATCCCTCGAAGAAAAGGAATGTTTCCCCCCCAAAGCCTTCTTCTCGAAAGAAATCGAGAGAATCTATGAACAAAATGTAGACTACTCTCACCTCAAATGACTTCAATTTCATTGTATCAACATTGAACGATACTTTGCTGGAGATAGAAGAGAAGCAAGAGGCTCAACAAGAGGAGATATACAATCGAATTAAGGTTGAGCTTCAAGAGGTGCAACAAACACTTCAGTCCAGACGCACAGTATCCACTGCGCCTCTACCATTGGAAACACCAGAACTAGGAGATGAGTCAACTCAACTCCACTGAATCGCTGATACAGTTGAAGCTCTCCTTTGATGATCAAAGGAGGAAACAACGCAAGACACCCAAGATTTAGCACAAGTACAAGAAGAAATTTTAGAGAAATGCAGTAATGCAGAACGGGAAAATATTTCTCTCCAAGCAAAGTTGGATGAAGAAAGAACACAACTACAACAAAACAAGTAACAATTTCTCACGGAGCAACTTGAAGTAAAGGAAAGGGTCAATAGAGAACTTCGCTCTGTGACAATTGTCAAAGTAATCACCGAAGACAGAATCCCACAACAAGTGACACAACTTGAAGAAGTAATCCAACAACTCCAGCATCGCATAGCATATTTGGAGCTACGCGCAATGCCCAAGACCCCAAAAGATATAAGAGATCAAAGGGAAGAAACTACACACAACATAGTTGACAGACTAAAATCGCTTTCTCTAGAATGCATGAAACTGAGTAACCATAGTGCCCAAATGTATGAGAAGCTCACTGAGAATCTGGAATTACAGGCATTGGAGTGGCAGCTCCAGGAAATGAAGTAGCATGCAGATACACTACAGGCGCAGTTGAAGGCCCTATCAGCTGTATAAAGAATGAAGCAGTCTCAAGAGAAACGCACCGCCCAACAAAAAATCCATAAGATTCAAAGCAGAGTGATGGAAGTTACTCAACGACTTCAACCAGTGCAAGATAAGGTGTGCCAATTATTCACAGAGGTTGAAAGACGAGGAGTAGAGATAGAACAAGTTGTCATCACAGCAGAACAATGCCTAGAAAGGCCCGTGAATGACACAGTGATCCAAGATTTCACCAAGTAAGAGGCCATCACACAACAACATGCCGAAGCAGTTCAAGTGAAGCTTGAGGCCCTCGAAGTAGAATGGGTCAGATCAGAGTGACTTGAGACAAGTCACAGGTGAGTGTTGGGGGCCTGTTGACCCTTGACCAAGTTTTGGGGGATTCTTGGTTATAGTGACCTATTTTGGGACTTTGACAGCCTGTCGAAGGAGGAGTGTGAGATGAAGCGAAGATCAAGGGATCTCGGCCCACTTTTGGGTCCTTTTGGGGTTTTTGGGATTATATAACGAGATTGTTATGATGGCCCATGGTTTTACCCATGCTTAGGCCTATTTTGTAATGATTAAATAGATATATAGGCATCTATAGGAATAGATAGACATCTATGTGATGTATGATAAGTGATTTATTAAGTATTATAATCATAGATCTGTGTCCCAACTAAGGTTGAAAACACTTGATTCTTGCAACCACCCCTGCCTCTACCTCGGGTGAGACTTCATCTACTTCGTAGGTGTTTCTGAAAGGGCTGGTAGTTAGGGTTTTGTTGGTGCGCTGTTGTAGTGTTGAACCCTGGGTCTGCCCCTATGCCAACACATGATCAAGTGAAGAAGGGGCTAGGATATGAGCAGGTGGAACAATTATGATGGTGGCCTGGTTAATGGACTTACGCCTTGGTGCAAGTTTCCATGCAGTAATTGTGGATTTACCCTCCAAGGAGCCCGAGTGAGTTTGACCAACATCTGTTCCAGGTACAGTGTGACTTCCCTTCACTGTTACCGTGTGTAAAGACCCTGAAGATTATGGCTACTAAGGAAACCAACTTGTAGTCAGCCCCTGGGTGGGTATAATTGACAGTCCAGTCCAAACGTATGGGCAGGATAACAAGTCCTAAATCCTTCAAGAGAACTGAGGACAAGTGGACTGGTAGATAGTTGAGCCTCAAGAAGAACCCCCAATATATGATCTGACTACTATGAACAGTTGAACCACGGAGGGATAATATCCATAAATCTCCTGAATGTGACCTCGTGCATAACCCCTGTGTGAGAGGGGGATCCCATAAAGCCTATACAAAAATTGGATTTTCTCTCCCTATCGCAAGATGCTAATGTTTGTTTTGAATTCTCTGGAGAGTTGTACTCATATCCTAATCCAAAGTGCTAATCCTAGTCTAATGTTGGTGGAGGATTCTAAAAACAAAATTTTCTAGATCAATTTTAATTAGCGTTGATTTTGCAGTTGTTCTTTACTCAGGGGTGTATGAAAGTGAAACTGATGATTATTATTACTGAATTCCCAAAAAATGCATAAGAAATGATAAACAATATTTTCTTTCAATGAATGTCTATTTAAGGGAAGGAGAAAAATTTCTTTTTCACTGTCAAACACTAAGATGCAGTAACCTCAATGAAATGTTCTCAAGCATGAATCCAATACAATGCTAAAATATTCAGAAATTCATTCTAGTATCCAAAAACCAATCATGAAAATATAACCTTTTGTTTAAATGTGACTGATAATCAGTTTAATGTAAAGCTTCCTATGTCATTCAGACTTCAAGATCTGTGAGATTTAAGTAATTGGAAGAAAACTTCACATAAAAAAAATACACTCTCGTTGTGATTAAACAAGAAACACAAAGACAACCAAATTTGCAAAAAGAAAACCAAAAATCTCAAACAAAGGAAAATGCTTGAAAAAATGACCTTAAAGATCAAATGGAATGGTGCATAGATCTCTGAATTTCCTTACAATAGCTTTCATTCATTCAGATAAATGAGAATAAAATAGTACATTGACTCCAAATCTTCAAAGAAGAAGAGTGACTCAAAGTAAGGAAGGAAAAATGTCAAAAGTCCAAAAAAAATATAATTGATTCTCAGAAATCAATAGGTTGTTGGCCAAAACAAGGACACACTAAGATGGTAGTAATCCTGAGCAGGTGAAATCAACAAAAGATAGACTCAAAGATCAACTTCCAATGAGGTTTCTAACATAAAAAGACCAGTGCTCTGGTGTCAAGGGCACTGGAGCATTGCAACACTCCGTGGGAGCCTGCAAGGGAGTGGTAGCACTCTGGTTGTAGAGGCAGGGGAGTGCTAGCCTCTCATAACTTAGAAAACTGCCCAAAAATTCAAAAACTCAAGAAAATACAGAAATTCAAAGTGTATGAGATGAATCCAAGATCGAACAACACATCTAAGAATCAGAAACACAACATGAATAAGATCTAAAGGTGAGAAAATGTCAAAACAAAACCAAGGAAGGAAACCAAAACTGAAAGCTTCGCTCCCCAGTGGAGTCACCAATTTTTGTTACAGGAAAATTCCCTCGTGGACATGTGAAATTCCTCTTGGATCTAGACCCCGATAACCAAGATAGAAAGGTTCTAATGTTGGACATTGACATTCCTTTTTATGAAGCTAAACTATTCAAGTAAGAAGAAGAAAGAAGGGTAAATACCTTTACCTATGTTTATCCTTGCTCGATCCATGATGATCTTGATCTCCAAGTTCTTCAGAAGGTCCTGCAATCCAATGAGATGCAACAACAAAACATACTTTCTACTCTACCATGATTAGCTTCAAAATAGATCTATCAAAAGAAACAAGTTCATGAAACATACACAAACTTAAAGGAAACATGCCAAACACATATTTATATTAATGAAAACAAAGCAAAGTGCTTACAACTGTAGATGCAAATGCAATAGCTTCACCAAGCTCTCCTTGTCCAACCCCTTGCTCAAATGATCCACAAACAAAATGACTATGCTTCACTGATTATATCCCTTATGAGATCATAAGTTTGATTCCTTCAAATGTCTCTCTTTTTCACCATGAGGAGGCCTCCTTATATAGGCTTGGAGAGGCCTAACCATATTATAGATTCTTGGGATAGGTTGAGGATCTTTCTCCATCAGTTGTGGATCCTCCCTAAGATTGAACCTTGACCTCATATTCGAATCAAACTAACTCCAGATATGAGGGTGATTTTTCCGTAATTTTCCTCAACGTCCCAATATTTCCTCAAACATGCCAACTCTCCCTCAGAATGGGGCATAGAGCATTGCAACACTCCCCCAAATAAGGGCAAGGAGCACTAGCACTCCCTGACAGTGGGTAGGGGAGTGCTGCCCTCCAAAAATGAATTTTAGTTGGTCTGTTCCATGGTAAAATATTTGTACTCTTTTTCAAATGATTTCTCCTTCTTAAACTAGTCTTTGAAGGTGTCTTTAAGTGTTCTTGTAATGTCGTTCGGGACACGACATAGACAAGATGACAATATGATGTTTGCGACACTTGTAATGATGACAATAGGTCATCATTGAAATGAGTAATTTTGATGTGTAACAACATGTGGGAGTTGTACTCTCCCTTGGCCAATGACCTCAACTAGGGTATCACCTTCCATGAGGATGGGAGGACCTATGTATGCAAAAATATAAGATAAAACATTCTTTGTTGCTTCCATATGGTGGGATGTGCCTGAATCTAAGATCCATGCATCAAGAGAAGAGTTAATGGAAATCAATTGATGAGAGTTACCTCATTTGGATCGATCTTCTGGTTTCTTTTTGGCATCTTTGGGAATGTGATCCCTGAGGTTGTTATTCTAAAGAATATGTGCCATCTGATCCATATACTTCTTCATGCATGTGGACTTGGGATGATAACCATGGTTGTAGTAACTGTATTTGGTATTCCATTTCTTTCCTTTTCCACCTTTGGAGATTTAGGTATCATTGAAGGGTTTGGAGTGCCCTTCGTTCTTTGGCTATGTTTACACCTTTTGCTTGCCTTTTTTCTTGGACTTTGAATTGGAAGTGTTGTTGCTTTCATGCACATCAAGTGAATGTGCATTGGGTCCCTTGATTATCCTTATTTTGATGAGCTTATCTTGTTCACGTGTGAGGGCTTCAATAAAATCATCCAATGTCGGCATTTTCCAGGTCTCTCCTAAAATGATTTTGTTTTTATGAAATGATGAGACGAAAACAACATAATCCAGACCAAGTTTTTCTAATATAGAAAGGATTAACTGAATATGTTGAGTAGATTTGTATATTCCACATCCATTTATATGAACGACGAGGGACTTGAACTTTGTAAAGAAGTCTTGGATGTTGTCAAAATTCCTCGGATCCAAGGAGTTTAGCTCGACCTCGAGCATGTGGCATCACATTTCATCCTGTTTTCCAAAGAGATCCTCCAACTTTGTCCAAATATAATTTGGTGTGGTACAAGCTTCAATGTGAAACAAAATCTCGGGCGACATAGAGACACATAGGAGGTTATAAGCCTCATCCATGTGATTGAGATACCTATTATTCTCTATAGAAGAGGTTGTCTCAACCTCTGTAGCCATGGTAATCTAATACAAGCCTCTGCATCCGAGTTAATGCAACATTTTTAGCTTCCATTGAAAGTAGTTATGAGGCGTGAGAAGAATTTTCGGTGAACAATTGATATTTTCAGATTGCATATCCCTTTTGGACCTGCAAATAAAATACATGTGTTCCTTGATCCTAGTAACTTGTGGGATGTGATAACATGTAGAATTTTGGTGAAACCTGCATAAAGAATCTAGATAACAACATTTCCTACAAAGATTGAAAATTAAGAGAAGGAGAGAAGAGATGAGAGAAAATAATCAATAGAATTGTATTCACTAATGATTAAAATGTTAAAATACACATGATATACTCTACATGGATAAGTGAAGTTGCCATAGTAGTGATATAGAGAGATCTAGACACTCACTGACAGAACCTAATGTAATCTTCCACCTAGTCCTAATTAATCAATCCATGCAATCATCAATTAACTAAGACACACGTGTGGAAGTGAGTGAAACACATGTATCCGTTGATCATAAAACTGAGGTTGACATGCATGAATGACTTCCACTAGTCTAACTTAGTGTAACTGAATCTAAACTGAAGATAAGCACCCTATTTTTTTAGGGGAATTTAAATTAACAGGGGGGAATTAACCCCATTTGTGGGGGTTCGAGGGAAACTCCCTTGAAAAAAATTGGCACTCTTTTGCATCCGTTTTTGGTGGTTTTTTTAGCACATGGTTTTCGTTGATGGTTTTCTAATTCTGGTTAAGGAATTAGGGTTTTTGGCTAATATGGATCAATGGATTAGAGTTTTTGGATGCCACCGGATCCTATGTATTGTATTGTATTGTATTGTAAATAATGAAGATATGTTGAATAGAATATTAGAGGTTTGGCTCTAAATAAGTTGTTGATTTTCCCAGTTTGGGTTTCTAGGGTAAAATTGTTTGTGTAATGTGTGTGTGTGCCATTGTATATTTTCTATTTTTATTAAGAATCTATTTGCAATAATTTATTGTACATGGTTAAAATATACATTTGGTATCAGATGAATTATTGGATTTAGGGGGACACCTTTGTGGTCATGGGTTTTGGCTTAGGTCTGTGATAAGCCTTTTTATAGTGGGAGATCCACGATATTGATTCTTTAGGTGAAAATAAATGGCGAGCAGTTCAAAATATAGAGTGAGAACATGGGTGATTTTAAGAACCCTCCCCCCCCCC
>SNQJ01S0010204.1:88965-119777 GCA_010110895.2 Picea sitchensis | reverse complement strand
ACTTATCCTACTTATGTACATGATATACAAAATGCAAGTTGTAATCTAAACTTACAAAACTCAATGTAAAAGATGATTGCTTCGAAGAAGAAGATAAAGAAAGCACATAACAATATCTTTTCCGTTTTTCCTTTATAAATCTAAACTAATAATACAAAAATACTATGAAACAGAAATGTGTGGATAGTCGAAAGCCAAACCATACATTCAGTTTCAGTGATAAGTAAACGATATAAAAATGTAAATGAGCTAACCTGTTAGTGAGTTAATGATGTGTATCCAAGCAACTGCATGAATAGAGAATGTCCAACTACCACGTCCAAGAGGGAAACCTGCAATGAACCTTAAGATTGTTCTAAATAAATTCAGAACAATATGTTGGCAGTTGAGTTTAAATAACAAAATAGATGATACAAATAGGTCCCGTGATCTTATGATCACAAGCAATTACATTAAGATAAATCTGATAGTAACCACGTCGCATTTAATCATTCAACTAGAATTAAACATAAATCTTGTCATTTAAGTTGAATAGATTATCACACTGTTAATATCTAGAGCATGAAATATGGACGATATTTATAAAAGAATTATCCCAAAACATAACAGATCATGAAGTCTAAAGCTATCAAAACCTGTTAGCATATCAGGATAAACAAAGCATAAATGAAAACACCATTGACAAGAAGCTAAAACTAAAATGCATATTGTTGTTCCATTCAAGTTTGTGAATTAAATGTCCATCTTTCAGCCCCAGACCAAGATGGTTTTCATTACAAAGTACAGAGTATTTAAAGAGTTATGGAATCTTAACTTCCTATCCTCTAAGGTAGGAGTAGATCTCAAAAATATCTTAGACTTTACAAATATAGGAGGCCTGAAAACTCTCATAATCTACTATATCTTCCAGAATCTATGAAAATTTGTATCCAAATACAAAATAAGCATAAAGAGATAACAAATCAACTAAGTCCATCATGCTCCATCCCATTATCTCAACATAAGATACATTTTGTCCTAAAAAAACGAAATGAGAGTAATGTTAGATTATTAATAACTAATTACTAATTTTTATTTAAAAATGACTTGAATTCAAACTATTTAAAAAAAAAGAAAGATAAGCTACAGGTTTCTGTAGCTAGTTAAAATAGTAAAAATAAAAATTAAAAAGAAATAAAATCTAATCTATTTTATTTTCAAAATAGAAGCAAATCAAAAAACATGTTCAACTATTTGCTATTTCATCAATTTGACCAAGGAGCATCCAAATTCATGATAGTGGAATTTGTTGGGTTGTTTCTTTTTTAATGATCATTTTATTAAAATGCTTAATCCTCTTGTTTACCAATTTAAAATCCGAATTACTCTCCTTATGCCTGTGGTATTTCTTGACAATTGGTTGGTGAACCATATCAGAAAATGGCTCAATAGTAGGGGCATGAAAGTCCTATTCTTTATCACATCTAAAAAAATCTCCTTCAATGCATGAAAATAGACCATGGCAATTTTTGCCCAAGGGGTTTTGAACTGCAGCAGAGAATATATCTATGATAGCTTGGTCTTTTGTGGATAAACACAATGGTATTTGATAGCATGGTTAGCTATATAGGGGATGTGGTTTATTATGAAATGCATAGGTGAATCTACTGTGTTCTCGGGCGAGGTGAAATCGTTAATATACAGACAAACTTCCCAAGTATCCCCAATCTGGATAATGCTAAAGGTGAAAAAGATATGACATTGGGTTAAACTTCCATTTTTGATAAATATTAATCATTTTATGTAGAATAATAATAGATATAAAAACATATAATCTTGAACCCTAGCCAACCCCATAGTAGGCTTGGATCTATGAGCAAAACAAACCAAAAATGCTTACCTCAGCCACAAAGAAATTATGAGATTTTTTCCTCCAAAGGACGAGATGTACCTATGAAAGTATATCGTTTTTGAAGAATATGCCCACAATGAAATTAAATGGGCTCATTTCCATTCTGGATTTTCATGGGTTTGATCTAATGCGTCACGGTTTGCTCAGAAACGCTCCCACAAAAATGTGTCTCTAGAAGGCAAAAATGGGATTGAAAAGATAGTCACAAAGGCGACCAGAACTTGTTGTGAGTATAACGGGGAGAAACAATAGAGGAAAGCCTGGGCCTAACAAAGGATTAATCTAGAAGTTACCCTAGCACGACCAAAATGTGAGCATAAGGGGTTTCAAACCATGAAAATCGGTCGTTTCAGGTAATGAATGCCTTGGGTACAGAGCATAACTCAAAAATTTAACTTGGAATGATGGATCCGTCGATTCAAACTGCCACCTCAAAAAGAGTACAATATATGACCGGGTGTGTTTGAATCTCAACAAATATAGAGGGTGAAGTCGAGATGCTAAGGTTAGGAGAGGATGTTCTTTACAAACCAAAAGCTTATCGAGAATTAAAACAAAAGTCGACTTACCATGAATTTTTAAATGAAACCCACCTATAGTCTATTTGTTAATCGATTCTTGGCATACAAAGTATCAAGGTATAACTTTCAATCCAAGGACAATATTAAAACAAGAGTTTCCTTTATGAGTTCAAAGCAAAAAAAGAAATCCCTTAGTAGAAGAGGTTTAAAGCATATTGAACCTTTGAAGACCAAGCATTATTCAATTAAAATATGATTTGAAGTTTTTAATACTTCATTCATGCTTTCAGTCATGAATGAAGTATAAAAATGCAAAAATAAAAATATTAGGAATAATCAAAACATCATTTTTACAATTTAAAAGTCACCTTCAAATATTTACATGAAGAAGCGTAGACAACTACAAGAATTGTTTATTTGTATTTTTAAAAGGCAAAAAATCATGTATGGATGCCAACAATGGAGACTTACTGGGAGAAGTAGTTATCTCTACGTCACCGACGAGTTCATGTTAGGACTTCTTAGAATGATTACAGATCCAAGCATAGTTGAAGGACATCAAGCATCTCAACAATGATTACACAGTCCAACTTCAGATATCTTCATGTTCAAATGAAATCCGGTGACAAATTTTAACTATGAGAGCAACGATATTCAAGTCAATGGCTTCGATACTGTTGACGGGGCCACTTTTTCCAGTAGGCATCCATATCCTTGGCAAGGATGTCAATTAACCCACTCGGATGCCTCTACCCTGTCCAAGAAATTTTAATTCAAAATGAAGGATGCTTATGACCAATATCAAAATTTATACTTGAGAATTTTCTTGAACCCGACATTGCTTCACTGCCAACGAGTCTGTTTAGTACCCCAGCGAAGTTGTCGTGGCATCATGCATGAATTTAACCACTGCCAGAAGACTTGTTCAATATCCCGATGGGTTTACAAACACTTCTCACAACTCTCAAGAAATTATTCACAATCTGATATAAATTTAAAGATATTCAGAAGAGCGGGGTGATGCTGAAAATTCTGGTTTTTAGAACACTTGTTATTTTCTAGCCTTTAATGTTTTTCTTAGTCACCTTCATTATGATCTGAAGTTAGTTTCTAGATGAAAGCAATTTTTCAAGGACAACAAGGCATACTTGAGTTGCTTTATTTAAAAGCTAGGACAACGTAAAAATCTTTTAAAGATGATCGTGTCTGCTCATGATTATAAAGTGAGACCAGGAAATTGGTTTCAAACATAAAATTTCTTTATCTAGTTTGTGTTTCAACAATTCACATCATTGATTCTCTTGAGAGGACCTTAACAGTCTCTTCATAATGATGCATTATAGCTCCCTTCCATGGACTAAAAGGTGACACAGACATAAATTTAACCAAAAAGCAACGAAAACAAACAAAATGAAAATAACCAAAAGCTGGAAAACAAAAATAAATCAAAATAGAAAAAATATGTACAAATATGGATCTGAAAACATCACATGAAATATCTCTTTATAAACTGAAAGAAAATAGAAAAATCCTCATTGATGTGAATACAGTCCTACTCGTGGTACCTTGGGTCAGGGTTGAAGTTACAGTTTAGATTTATTTATCTCTTTACTTTCCACTTAAAATTTTCATAATAATACTGTGGCTTTGAAAATAAATATTCAACAAAAAGCAGAGAGAAAAAGATCAAGTAGACTTCCCTGACAACAGTCATATTATGGTTCTCTTGGTGCGCCCACTTGTGCTCATGACTGCATTATTACAAAGAGAAATAGTGAGGAATAAAACTAAAAGAAAACCTACTCCTAAACCTACCCTAACTACTAAACAAGTCGGAATACTACGTGAAGTCATGCTTCCAATGTAGCCATAGGAGTAACTCCAATCCTACAGTAGAAGCAAAATCACATATTACTAACAAGAATGGTAGTATATCGAAAAATGACAAAAATATATCATACTCACCTTTATCATCATCATTTAAAAACAAGGCAAGCATGATCTTACCATTCCCTTGAACATTCCTATTGTATGAATCCTCCATCCATTCAATAATTTTTTCATTATATGGGTTACAAAAATATGAAAAAATGAGATTATGAAGTTTGTGAGAGTTATGGGGACCTGACATAACCATCGGCCTAAACCGAAGTGCCCCAAGCTCCCGACAATTTTCCTTTCATTCCATATTTTCTCCATCTAAAGGATATAAAATGAGTGTGTTAAAGTTACCTCTTTGATATCTAAATAAAGTGAAGGTAATCACACCATTCCCTGGAAACTTTTTGAGATATGAAT
The DNA here is from genome assembly GCA_010110895.2 of Picea sitchensis. Lineage (NCBI taxonomy): Eukaryota > Viridiplantae > Streptophyta > Pinopsida > Pinales > Pinaceae > Picea > Picea sitchensis. The sequence continues at coordinate 115,067 of SNQJ01S0010204.1, read as the reverse complement.
ACTCCAACCAATCTTCAATCCTATCATAATACATGCAATTACTAACATGGGATTGTTTTAAAGAATTCACATGCAACAAATCTTCTTGATGAGAATAAAGTATTAGACTATCAAGAAAGGAATCTTGTAAAAAGTTGGGATCATGCTAGCGAGAACTTATCATGATTTTCGATCGAGAAAGAAGTGTCTCATTCTCTTGAAACTTCTCATTGAGCTTAGATGTTTTAAAATTGACTATTTGAGGTGAACTAAATGGAAAGACCAAAATTTTTGAATAATCATCATTGACGATAATATTTGGTCGATTATACTTTTCAACCTCAAATTGATCATGGAAGAATTTAGATCCTTCTCAAAACACAAATTGAGATGAATCAACGGAAAATGCAATTTGGGACTCTTTCAAATCATTTCTTGATTTACCCACAGATAATTGACGAGAATAAAAATTAATGTGTTCATGGGCAGAATTATTTCCCTCTTTATCTTATATTCGGTAATCTCTTTGTACCTGATTATATAATGTTGAATTCTCTCCAAGGTAATATGGAACATGCAATCACACAACATTAGGATAAAAAATATCAGGGTACAAGGAATAATATGTAGAAGAATTAAGGAGACATAATGCATCTCTTGAAATGATAGGTATATGATTTTCGAAATTTGGTTTTGTCCCCTCTCCTTGTATAAACTGATCAACCTCTGTTGTATTCTCTTTCAAAGAATACGAGACAGTTTCTAATAGATCATTTGGTTCATTGTGTAAGGGAAAATTTGAAAGTAAATCACTAGAGATAGAGTATTGCCTAATGATTTTGTCTCCCATTGATTGATCATGGATCTGTTCAACTAAATTAGGGGAATATTTATCGTCCACATGATTATCAACTTTACACTCGGCCTCCCTTACTTTAGAAATAGATATAAAATCTATGAGAGTGTGACAACTTTCATCTTTTAAAGTCAAGGTTCATTCCTTGACATGAGGAGACATCGTTGACAAAGAATGATTAGAGGTGACAATTGCATTTTGTAAAAGATGACGTTGCTCATGATTTGCCAAAATGAAAGAAGTTGACAAAAATTGCGGTGCTTCAAAATCTTCAAGATCAATATCAAAATTTGAACCATCTTGAGATTGAGTGTTAGTGCTCAATTCAGATTGGTTAACAATTAATTGATATTCCTTGTCTGAGAGAGAAATGAGATATTCAAACCATTCATTAATAAGCGACATTTCTTTCAACGAGAATCTAGTACAAACATGAATGAACCTAATTGCAAAATCATTGAGAGATTCACCATTTTCTTTCCCTAAGCGACTTAATTTTTCACTTAATTCATCATAATCATAGTTGTTAAAATCTAATAAAAACTCAATTACAAACTTAGAAAAAGAATAAATAGAATTAGCCTAAAAAGATTCAAACCAACATCTAACCCGACCTCAGAAAGTGAGGGCGAACAATCTGCACGTGAAACTAGGATCAATGATCTTATGTATTAAACATTTATAAAGAAATTTAGAAACATGGTCTACTGCAGATGTGTTCCTTTCACCATCAAAGGTGATTTCTAAAAAGAGGTTAGCTGTCTTGTTGGGAATAACTGGTAATGAGAAGTGGAAAGCATGTTCCAACACAATGATTTGGGGAGCCATAGGGAAATTGAATACATTTAAAAGAAAGGCTCCTACAAGGCCATATTGTCAGTTTGGCCCTCCTTCTAGTGCCATTTGTTGACGGGTGAAAATGGTCGTCCGTCAATTGGAAGAGCGAGTCCGGTCCGGGGTTGTATAAATAACCCAAGCCGTTTGGTGTAACTCGTTCCAACGGGTTTAATGGCTCCATTGGCCAATCTAAGAGTCCTATAAAAAACAAAAGAAAGAAATGAAATAACTAACTAATTACTAATCATTATATATATGTGTGTACATACATATAGTGTAACTGTTATAGATATATTTAAAAGGAAGATTTACTTATCCTACTTATGTACATGATATACAAACTGCAAGTTTTAATCTAAACTTATGAAACTCAATGTAAAAGATGATTGCTTCAAAGAAGAAGATAAAGAAAGCACATAACAATATCTTTTCCATTTTTCCTTCATAAATCTAAACTAATAATAAAAAAATACTATGAAACAGAAACGTGTGGATAGTTGAAAGCCAAACCATACATTCAAGTTTCAGTGATAAGTAAATGACAAAAAAATGTAAATGAGCTAACCTGTTAGTGAGTTAATGATGTGTATCCAAGCATCTGCATGATTAAAGAACGCCCAACTACCATGTCCAAGAGAGAAACCTGCAATGAACCTTAAGATTGTTCTAAATAAATTCAGAACAATATGTTGGCAGTTGAGTTTAAATAACATAATAGATGACACAAATAGGTCCTGTGATCTTATGATCGCAAGAAATTACATTAAGATAAATCTGATAGTAACCACGTTGCATTTAATCATTCAACTAGAATTAAAGATAAATCCTGTCATTTAAGCTGAATAGATGATCACACTGTTAATATCTAGAGCATGAAATATGGACGGTATTTATAAAAAGAATTATCCCGAAAAATAACAGATCGTGAAGTCTAAAGCTATCAAAATCTGTTAGCATATCATGATAAACAAAGCATAAATGAAAACACCATTTAGAAGAAGCTAAAGGTAAAATGCATATTGTTGTTCCATTCAAGTTTGTGAATTAATTGTCCATCTTTCAGCCCCAGGAAAAGATGGTTTTCATTACAAAGTACAGAGTATTTAAAGATTTTATGGAAGCTTAACTTCTTATCTTCTAAGATAGGAGTAGATCTCAAAAATATCTGAAACTTTACAAATATAGGAGGCCTGAAAACTCTCATAATCTACTATATCTTCCTGAATCTATGAATTTTTTTATCCAAATACAAAATAAGCATAAAGAGATAACAAATCAACTAAGTCCAGCATGCTCCATCCCATTATCTCAACATCAGATACATTCTGTCCCGAAAAAACAAAATGAGAGCAATGTTAGATTATTAATAACTAATAACTAATTTTTATTTAAAAATGACTTGAATTCAAACTATTTAAAAAAAGAAAGAGATAAGCTACAGGTTTCTGTAGCTAGTTAAAATAGTAAAAATCAAAATTAAAAAGAAATAAAATCTAATCTATTTTATTTTCAAAACATAAGCAAATCAAAAAACATAACAGCTATTTTCTATTTCATCCATTTGACCAAGGAGCATCCGAATTCATGATAGTGGAATTTGTTGGGTTGTTTCTTTTTTAATGATCATTTTATTAAAGTTCTTAATCCTCTTGTTTACCAATTTAAAATCTGAATTACTCTCCTTATTCTTGTGGTATTTATTGACAATTGGTTGGTGAACCATATCAGAAAATGGCTCAATAGTAGGGGCATGAAATTCCTGTTCTTTATCACATCTAAAAAAATCTCCTTCAATGCATGAAAACAGACCATGGCAATTTTTTCCAAAGGGGTTTTGAACTGCAGCAGAGAATAGATCTGTGATAGCTTGGGATTTTGTGGATAAACACACATGTATTTGATAGCATGGTTAGCTATACAGGGGATGGGGTTTAATATGAAATGCAGAGGCAAATCTACTATGTTCTCGGGTGATTAGAATCTGGACCAGGGGTCAAAATTTTGCTCAAAAATCAAAGTTCTCAGAATTGCCTCAAAACGAACGAGTGTGTAGCCCTCATCTTCATGAACCCAACGCAACTTGTTTGGGTTCAAACAGACGTCGGATGAGTGAGATATCACGTTCTGTTCAGATCGTCAAACAGACAAAAAAAAGGAAGCTGACTGTATAGTCCATGCAGTCCGTACGGATGCTGATGTGGCAAAGGTTGTACGATGACATGGCAGAGTCCATATGTTGAGTTGGCAGTTGGATGAATGATATTGTGACACATGGCAGTTTTTGTTTGGTTGTACGGTGCCACGTGGCCCAATCATGGGTTGCCACGTGGCACCCTGTTATTGGTTTAGTTATTTAAAATTATTGTGGAGTCCGTGGGACTCGACCCCATGACCTCCACCTCTGTCCAAAGCTTTAACAAAGTCTGACCAACCGACGCACCACAATATGTGTCTTTTTATATATATGAGTTAATATATATTTAACTTTGATTTGTTGTATGGTTGGTGCGGGGGTCCGGGCTGGGGCTTAGCCCCATCCCTCGGTCGCACAACCCATATTCATGTGACCACACACAGAGATTTGGGGTGAGTTTGTTTTAAACGGTTACAACGCCCACCACTTGTCATTTATTCATTCACCTTTGGAAACAGAGCCTGTTTTGTGCTAGCGCGAGGTCACATGGTGACCTTTATGACCATGGTCTTGGTGGTTAGGGGCTGAGCGCACCCTAACCGTCCTACAGTTTTTCTCGTTTTTTAGTTACGCACCGATGCTAGGTTTTAGCACAAGTTTTTGTGCGTGTGCTAGGTTGGCCACACAGAGGTGCATTTTGGCGAACTAGAGACAACAAGCTTGAAGGAAGAGAATGGCAGGAGGCCTATCTTCTTCATTTTGTGGCCAAATGAGGTGCCGAAAAAGACCAGCTAGGGGTTTTTTGGATGTTCTTAATCCATTGGAACTATTTTCAAAGTCATTTGAAGACTTATTTTGCAGTTTTTTAACCATTGAAGTCTCAGAGAGCTCCAGGGAGCTTGAAGCCCTCATTGATTGAGGTCATGCTCAGATGAGCCCATGTCTGTTTTCTGTGATTGAATAATCAATTTTGGCTAATTATTATGCTATGAAAACATTGGGATAGGTTACAGATCCATTTTAGGACTTTTACAGGTGTTTTTTCCACAATGAAGCTTAGGGAAGCTTAAGGCCACATGTAGAATAGGTCATGCCCGGATGAGCCATGATCCGTTTTCAGAGTTCTATTAGTCATTTTTGGGGTTTTTATGTATTCTAAACCCAATGGTACAAACAAAAAATCCACTGGAGTTGAGAAGAAGCTTGTAAAAGAATATTTGACAAATTAATCCCAAAGAGCCAAGTCCATTGAAGGAGGCTCAAGGAGATGTAGCCCAGAGAGGGGTGAACTCCTTTATCATCTTTTTATTGTTGTGAGTTTGATGGTTTATTTGATGCAAGTTATATTTGATGTGTATTTATTTAAAGCACATATTTAACCATTTAAAAGAACATTTCCTCACACATGAACATTTAAAAGAAGATGCATAAACTTGGCACATAATTTATCTTACATATTTTAACACATTGAGCAAGGTCCTGTAAATTTTATTTTAATGAAGTAGAGGGTGCTTGCATAGCATAACAAGTCAGCCCCTATTTTCAGATCAGGTGGTATCATAGCATAGTTTGTTTTTCTCATTTGATTTCCATTGATAACTAGAGTTTTAGCTGTTGGTATTATTGTGCAAGTTTTGTGTTGAAGTTTGATATCTTGCAAGGATGGCGGAAGCTTCAAACATTGGTAGTTCTCATACATATTCATTATCCAAGTTCTTTGACAAAGAGATGTTGAAGGAGTTTGTAACCATGAGAGATATGGTACAAGAGTTGTGGGAAGATAGAGAAGAGAGGGTTGCTCTTGAAGAGCAGTTGATGGCCATGAAGGAGGAGAAAGACCAGCTTCTTGAAAAGTTGCATGAGATGGAGACTCAACTCCATGAGGCAAAGGAAACCCTTACCAAGTACATGCATGAACATAAGGTATGTAATGTTAGTTTATCTTCTAATTCCTCTCAAGATGATTGCTTTGGTGTTTTTGAAAATCACACAAGAGGAATAGGGTCCAAGTTATTGTTAAAAATGGGCTATGAAGGTAAAGGGTTAGGAAACCATGCATAAGGCATTGTTGAGCCTATTGTTGTTGAGGAAAAATGTGCCTCTGACAGGAAAAAACAGGATTGAACAGATAGTCACAAAAGAGACCAGAACTTGTTGTGAGTATAAAGGGAAGCAACAAAAGAGGAAATCTTGGGCCTAACAAAGGATTAAGCTAGAAATTACCCTAGTGTGACCAGAATGTGAGCATAAGGGGTTTCAAACCATGAAAATCCACTGTTTCAGGTAATGAATGCCCTAGGTACAGAGCATAACTCAAAACTTTAACTTGGAATGATGGATCTGTCGATTCAAACTGCCACCTCAAATAGAGTATAGGATATGACCAGGTGTGCTTGAATCTCAACAAATATAGAGGGTGAATTCGAGATGCTAAGGTTAGGAGAGGATGTTCTTTACAAACCAAAAACCTATCGAGAATTAAAACCAAAGTCGACTTACTATGAATCTCTAAATGAAACCCACCTATAGTCTATTTGTTAATCGATTCGTGGCATACAAAGTATCAAGGTATAACTTTCAATCCAAGGACAGTCTTAAAACAAGTGTTTCCTTTATGAGTTCAAAGAAGAAAAAAAAATCCCTCAGTAGAAGAGGTTTAAAGCATATTGAACCTTTCAATACCAAGCCTTATTAAATTAAAATATGATTTGAAGTTTTTAATACTTCATTCATGCTTTCAGTCATGAATGAAGTATAAAAACGCAAAAATAAAAATATTAGGAATAATCAAAACATCATTTTTACAATTTAAAAGTCACCTTCAAATATTTACATGAAGAAGCATAGGCATCTAAACGGAATTGTTTATTTGTCATTTTTAAAAGGCAAAACATCATGTATGGCTGCCAACATTCCTGCAAGATGAAGCAATGCCAACTTGATTTGGGCTGCCTCATATTTAATTTGTTGCACATTGCAATAAACTTCTATCTGTCTGACCCAGTTATCATGCCTCTCAACATTGAATTCACCATCATACATGGGCAATTCAAATTTTACATCAACCTTAAGTAATGGCATATCATGTTTATGTTTATGAGAATGTTTTCTTGCGGTAGAAGTTTCACTTGTACTTGAATAAGAAGAAGATGATGGAGATGAAGGAGGTGAAGGAGGAGGTTTAGGAGGATCCTCTCCTTCTTCACTTTTGTCTTGTTTTTAAGATTCCCTTTGGAAAGGCCTCTTCCATTCCAAGTAATCCTCATATAAGAACTTTACCATGTCAGACATGGAGAATAAATTATTTTGCAACTCTATATCGTTCCGAGACATTCCTTCTTCCGATGCCATCTTCTCACTTTGAGAAGTCCTCTTTCTTGATCCAATATTTGAATATCCTTCTACAATCTCGTCTTCACCACGACTTAACTTTTCCCTGGTAATCATGCAAACTCAAAAAACCAATTGTCAACCTTCTCTGATACCACTTGATCCTCCATGACCTTTAAATACTTGGTTAAGTTTTAAGCATGTGTTCAATTACCATTTATGAAATTAAGAAAATAAGAAGAACTCAATGAAAGAATATTGCAGCCATCATAAAGAATGCAGATAAAAAAGTAAGCATAAATAATAGAAAACAATAATTTAAGGTTGTTAATGGAGTTCATAAATATTGCCTATTGTAACGTTCCCCCGACCAACCTCAAGCCAGAGTGCACCACTCTAGAGCAACCACTCATTCTCTGACACCAATCGGTAACATTCTCAAATCAATTGAGATATGCCACCTATATTTACTCTTTTTACTGCATGCAACTAAAATACATACACACAACATTCTTGCGGAAGCTTTAAAGTTAAACAACAATTTTATTTCTGTAACATACGACTTTTATATGGAAATAAAAGTAACTATAGATATGCAACATTTATAGGAAATTGCCCACAAAAAAACAAGCAATCATAATCACATATATGCTAAAATCATAACATAGTCATGTAAATAACAAAACAACATATCATTTTATCATACAATTCATACTTATCTTTGAAATACTGTCACCAAGTGCTTACAGACCGTCCACGAACCTCCCATCCATAGAATACACTGTTCAACACTCTCAACAGTGAATCACCCCCGAGATGGGACTGAAATCCACCCAGGGTAAAGGGATCCTATCCAGGTTGAGGCTCAAGGACAATAGGAAAGACTCCATCTCAGGTGCTCACTCAACTAACAACCTACAACCTCTCATTCCCCACATGCCTGTCCCACCCAAGGAAGTGCGCCCCTTCTTTTCTCAAAAGTCCCTTGGCTGCCCCACTTCCTTTCCAGGGCTTTAGCAACAGGCTGGACTAGAATTCTCAGAGTGCTGTAGCCGTAGTTTAGCACCTTCGGGAATCAATCCCCAACAATTATCTCCCTCAGAGAACTACTCACGTGATTGACAATCCGCTTCTTCAATCCCGCTCCAAGCTAACTAGGTACACCAACCAAAAGGAGGTATGGGAACATGTTCCAGAATGGTGAAATGGTTGTCTCAAGGATAACAAAATGCATGAATGAAAATGGTCATGGAATCATTGACTGGATAACTGAGTGTGTACAGGAATCACTGTGAACTCTTCGTGAAAGTTATGGTGAGAATGATGGTCAGGCCCTGCTCTAGTAAGAAATCCCCCCCCATGGAAAACATCCCCCAAATGAGCTAAGTCCCCCATGATATGAATGCATGTCCCCAACTTGACACTTGTCATATTGGAAGTTACTTTGGTCCACTTGTCTCCAACTTTAGGACTTAGGATAAAATAATTATCCATACTTTACGTTTTATGAATATCAATATAATATTCCCTTGACTTTTGGCCCTCCCTTTCCCTAACTGGTGAAGTTTAGTCCCCCATCTCTTTTATCGTGGTCGGTCTGCATGCAATGATGTATTTATATTAATCATGAGTCATGTACAAAGTAGGCGCATTGGCCCTTGACATCTAGGCATTCCGGCCTAATACCAAAACATAAGCATCCCATTTTATAGTAACTGGCTCACCAACCTATAATAAATATCATATACACAAGGCTCATTGTCCTCCATACTGCGTGCACCTTAGTTACTGCACGCGATATCCTGCGATGTGCATACTACATCATTTTACTGCGCAGTTCATGGGCACAATATGCCACATGATGTGCATTACCAAATGAGGTAAAAAAATCTCACCAACTTAAGTATATTTATATTACATTTGAAATTGGGTTCGGTCGAGGGATATTACACCTACGTCTCTGAGCCTTTGTCTCAGTGGGGGAGGATTTCTTATTTCTCTTCAATGATTCAAAAGTACATTATAAATGTATCAAAATGATTAAAAAATGGTCTAGATGTGTTCTACTCAACCTCAAGAATCCAACACAACTAAAGGCACTACAAAATTTTGAGCGTAGCTCCCAGAATTGGCTTCCAAAGTTTGCTTCCTCAATGGCTTCCCTGCATAAAAATGGCTTCAAGATTCACAAAATCATCATCATTTTGCTAATATGAACCTCTTGGATTATAAAAAACCTTTTATTTATATATATCTTGAGTTGGGGATCCTATCCCAACTTCCTCCCAAGATGGAGCCTCAAATTGGGCTCCAAATCCCCCCAAAATGGGCAAAATCCACCCAAATCAGCATAAAAAATCATTAAAAATCATATATTATAGTTTAAAAATCCAAAAATTGCCAAATATTGGGTACAACCCCTTTCTTCCAGGCCCCTGGTCATATTGCTGAGGGCTAGGCATTGGCCCCTAACCCTCTGGTCCAGTCCCTAAACATCCAGTGCTAGGTCACATGGCTCCATGTGTTTGGGCCTTAAACTCTTCACATGCCCCACCTTCTGGTCTTGGCTCCTAGTCTATAGCCCCCGGTCGGTCGGGCTATCCCTTGTCGACCGAGGCTTATCCTCAAATATCCTGCCATATCAATTCAAAAAAAATATTTGCTGGTATATGGTTACATCCCATGTGTAGTTCATATGGTTAGCGCCCTTCTTGTAGTCCGTTGCCTCACTCGAAGGTCAAGGGTTTGAATCCCCTGGAGGTGGAACACATTTTTTACATAGTCAACGTTGGCTAAATCTGGGGTGCCACGTGGCATCCTCTAATTAGGCCATGAATCACCCTATGATTGGACTATATAGTCTAGTCACCGACATAGTCAGTGCCATGTCACCATCCTGTCATCCTTCCACGTCACTTCCATACAACCATGTGTCGTACCCTGAGCCTTCCATGTCATCATATGTACTGCCAAGTCACTTGTCCAGTCAGCTGCCATGTCAACATCCATACTGCCATGTGTCAGCCTGTCATTGGGCCACATCAACATTTTGTGCAACCACATATCACGTCCGTACAATGCCACATGTCAAGTTTTGATTGGTCCACATCATCCCCTGAAAATGCCAAAAATGAGTGACACGTGTCACCTCCTTGTGTTGCCACATGTCCCTACTGACATCATCATGAAGTCACGTTGATGTCACCTGTCGTACTGTTGATGTCAGCAATACATCCTGTTGACTTTGACTAGTTGACTTTTTTTGCCTGTTTGGGAAATCAATCAGAACATGATAAATTTTGCATACGGTACCCATTTTTGGAAAAAACATTATATGGACAGAATCGACGCAACGAGATCGACACAATGGCACTGGTTTCGTCTGATTATGAGAACTTTTATTTTTAGGCCTTCCTGGATCCTTTTTGGATCACTCCACTAGCTACATGTAATGTTTTTTCAGTCTTGGCATCAAGAGTATAATTGCATTAGAGGAATGTTGGTCTCATGCTAATAGGTCTCCTATGATGAACACATATGAACCTAGTGCATAGACCAATTTTCTCTTAGAATAGCTAAGTAGAGCTCATTTCCCTTTCTAAATAACCAATAAGTATTTTCAAATAAAATATCAAATAAGAATAGTTGTTGGTTTTAATAGACTCCCTTCTCGATTATCTGATTTATTGACCCAGGGTTCATGTCATTCGGGGTTCCAACAAAGCCTCTAACTATTGGCCCTTATTGTAAACCAGACGACAGTGCAATGCTCGGAAGGTACTGTGTAGTCTCACCTGAGATAGCTAAGGATGGTTGATTGTAAGACTCAGGTGTTTCCAGCCTAGGACAGAGTAGGAGATAAAGGGTTTCTTGATTAAGGCCCTGGTCTGTGAACTCTTACTGTAATCTACTTGTTCTCAGGAATCACATGCATAAAACTCAAAATATAAACAAATTCTAATAATGCGTTGGTTATTCATCAATCATAGTCATCTATTGCTGAAAGAAGTTAAATATATGCAAACATTCAACACATTACACAAATGTTACCGTGGTTCACCCCTCCTTGGCTACGTCCACAAAGATTTGTCTCTTGGCTCTTTTATTATTGTAGTTCTTGATCTTCCTGCGCCGCACGTTTACAGTCCTCCGCAAAAGTGGGTAAGATCTAGGTGAGGCGAACTAGATCGCATCAGGCTTTGCAGCCTGCAGTCTAATCCTTAGATCTACCTTCCCTCATATCTTCCTTGCTTAATAGATTACAAAATTTGGTTCAGGCAATTCAACCCCTCACGTATCGCCAACAACAATACTCGGGAAAAATCACTCAATAACAATCGTAATCTTCATAAAAATTAATATAAAAACAACAACAACCACAACAACAACCACAACTCTCACTCCCTTATATGATACTTTTGTATCTATATTTATACATTTCTGGATCTTCAGCTACTTACAAAATATTACCAAAACCCTAACCCTTCTTACTCTAGGTTTTTCTCCCATGCACGTGTTGTTCCTCCTCTAGTTGTCGCTTCCCTCTATGAAGACTTTCTTGCATTCGTGTGTGCTGATATTTTGCCAGTGCTGAGAAGTTCTTCCTGTAATTTATTTAACTCTTGTGTCCCCTTGACCCGTTCTGGGATTGGGATGGTTTTCTGTTGTTGCTTTAATTCTTGGACCATTTCCTTGATCCTTTCCTCCTCCTCATCCCATTGTTGGACCTGTGGGTCCTCATCTAGATTTGTATAGAGTTGCGCTACTTTATCCAGCAAGTTGGTTGCTATGCTGACCTGTTTTTCCAGCTCCTATAGTTGCATTGTTTCTTCCTGCTTCCTCTGCTCCTTTACTTCTGGTGGAGTCGTTGGTCTAATCTGTCCACAGAGAGTCTTGATCTCCCTCTGATATTGATGAATTGCCTGTGCAATCTGATCGATATTTTCTACCGCTAGGAGTTCACGTTTTTGTGCAGTAGTTGGAAGTTTCCCAAAAATGTCTTCCACTCTACGTTCCAACTCATTCATGCGTTCCTTTTGCTCCTGCGTTTTAGATTTGACTTGCACGCAAACTATTTTTAGTGTTTCCTTCTTCTTTGTTGCTTGTTGTAGCTTGACCATGTTTTGATGTGCTCGAGACTGTATCTCATGGTCGACGCTAACCTGCAATTGGTATAAGTTCTTTGTTGGTATCTGTGTTAGGACCAACTGGATCTGATCCAAATCCTTTAGTGGTGTCTATCCCACAATCTCATCCATTTGTAGCATGCTCGGCTTTATGTAAATCGTGGAATGTGGTTTCGAAAAAACTGAGTCGCGTTCTCCTATCTCCATTCTTTTTGTGGTCCGTGCGATCGATGGCTTTGTGCCTCTGCTGCTACTTGTAATCTGGGCTTCTCCAAATTTCTTTAGGAGATGCCCTATTTCTTCCATCTCCTTCTGCAGTTTATCCCTATGGTGCGCTGCATGATCAAATTCCTCTGCATGACAATCCTGGACCATTCTGGAAATCATCTCTCCATCGTCCTCTATGATTGTGTATTTTGGTGGGGATCATTGTGCCTCTGATTTATTGTGTGCACCTATTTCCTGTATCGCTGGTATCTTAGTTACCCCGGGTTCCTGTGTGATGGGGTTTGTCACGGTTTCCTGTGATCCCTCAGTCAGGTTCTTCTTTTCATTGGGTGGCTAAGTGGATTTTGTTCTCCCCTTCTGGGTCCCTGGCTGCTTTGAGCCGCCTTTTGTCTAAGTTGACTTGATTTGGCCCATTCTTAGTTTCTTGGGTACTGGGACTTGTGGAGGATGTGTCTCCGGCTGCGGAGCCCCTCCTTATGTTGTTTGTCCCAGTACTTCTCTGGGTATGGTTGGGATATTCCATTAATCCGACCACTCATGGATGATCATCTCGATGTCTCCCTCGGTGATGCAATAGTGCATTTGTATCCACTATTTATGTGGGTCCTGTCTTGGTTGTATCCACATGGCTTGTTGTCTAGCCCAAAAATTGGCGATGCCCCCTGAATTGCGCAACAACCTCTGGTGTTATCCTCCATGCTCGGTTGATTGCTTCCTGTATTTCCCGTAGGTAAGATTCAAATATAATTCCATTTCTATTCTTATTCTTGACCAGTGGCATGGATTTCAGGGCACGATATCTCGCTCCTCCTGGATGTGGTGTGGTACCGAAGACGGCGTAGTCCGGTTCTTTCCATCCCATGAAAGCGATGACAGTAAAAAGCCATGAGTAGTGAAATTCCATACCTGCTTCTTGCGTGTCTTTACAGTCAATTTGGAACAAGTTTGACAGATATGGTGCCCAGCTCATGAAGGTGCCTTCTGCGCACTGAGCTGCAACTGCGATAACTCCTGCTGGTACTCCATATTTATGGCATTTTCTTAGCAGTTTGCATGCTAAGATATTTTCCCCCAGTTGTGTCACAACATTGTTAATTCGCTTGATTATAATTCCTCTCATTCCCCTGTCGATGTCATATTTCCTCTTCATTTCTTCTACCAATGATTTTTGCTTGGACTTGTCATCCAGTATCAGTGCGGGATCCATACCCCGGATGGGTAGTCCTGCAATTTGTGTAATAAGTTCAATATTTATGGGGATGGGTTTGTCCAGCCATACATCCCCTTCATGTGTAACTGATAATAGTTGTTTGACGCATGCCATCACATATTGGCCTCTTCCAAAGTGTGGTATCTTTAGAAATCCTAGGATTCCAATTTTGTTCAGTCCAAATGCCCATTTGCGTGGCTTAGTGATATTTCCTCTGAGAGGGTTCACGACTATTGTCTCTGAAAATACTTGTGGTGCAAGATCTAGATATTTTCTTTCATCTGCTACATCATGGTTAGAAAAATTGAGCTTCTCAACATGACCCAATAGCTGCGAGTCCACTTGTATTCCTTCTGGTGTGCGAGGTAGCACAATCTCTGCAGCTCGTTTCTTTCGAGGTGAGCTCGATATCTGAATCTTGTCTTCCGGCTGTGTTGGCTGGTTCGAAGTTCTAGCAACTTTTGATTGTGTTGGTTGGTTCGAAGTTCCAACAGCTTTCGGTTTCTCCTTCACCATCCATTCTTCCCAATCTTTGCCCATTTCGCCAATTGACTCGTCTGAAAAAGAAAATTCTAGGATGGGTATTTGTGGAACATTTGGTTGGAGCTCTACTTCCAGGTTCTGTGTGCTTCCGTTTATTTCCATGGCTGTTTCGACGTTTTCTGGTTGTGCTTCCTGATGAGTTCCTACTATTTGCTTCTGCAGATCCCACGCTATTGCCGGCCTATCCTCTTTCATGGTTTCCATTCGAGGCTGTGGGATATCTTCCTGGATCAATGTTGATTCGAATGGAATATCCCTTGGCGATGGGATTTCGTCAATATCAACGATCTCCGGTGGCTGCTGCTCATTTTCTTCCCATGTTCCTTACAACCTAGTTTAAACCCTAGTTGGTCTGACTGTCTGGCCTGGTTTTGTGAGATTTGGTGGTGCCATACTAGTGTCTATCGGATGTTTGTTTGGTTCAAATAGCTCGGATAAGCTCTGTGATCTCGCTCTGTGCGTTCTGGCTGCTATTTATCTTTCTCCGTTCTTCTTTTGCGAAAAAGACTAGCTGTTTCTATGCTCGTGTGTTGTATGGGTGTGCCATGAAGCTTGTTGAGGGAGCCTCCTACCTTGTGCGATTAATGCACCCTAAATGTGGGTTCAATACATCAACGATGATTTCATACTTTCCCTTATGGATACTTTTCCATCGCCAGTTGGTGCATTTAGTGCGACATCCCATCCATCCTTTCCTTGCTTTAATTCTGCCCCATGTTGTCCTGTCAGTGTGCTTTTTCTGACTTTCCTTTTCTCGCTTGTTTGCCTTTCCGATATGGCCATTGTATTTTCCCTCACTAGTTTTGTGTTTCGTATGCGGCTTGTCCGTCATGTTGCGCGCTATCTTTAGGCTCTCTTCATTTTTTTTTTTTTTAACTGTGAGATGTTCTGCGCGGTGGGTAGTCGACTATCTTTATATAGTTTCAGTCGGCTCCCGTTGAAAATTCCTCTGAGGTCTGCACCTGCAATATATTTTAGCTATACATCTCCTTCATCCGTGATAGATTTTACCTCGTATGGTCCTAGCCAATGCATCCTCAACTTCCCTGGGTGCTGCAATGCTTTACTGTCGTAGAGCAATACTAGATTTCCTTCCTTGAACAAATTTCTCTTGATGTGGCGGTCGTGCCACGTTTTGTCTCTCGCTTTCTGTACTTGTTGATGGAATCCTGCCAAGATTCAATCTTCCTCCATTGACAATAATTGATCCAGTCATTCCTGGACTATGCCTCGTTCTGTCATTTGTGTGATAGCTGCTACATGTAGACTAGGTATTAGAAATTCTAGCGGTACTACTGCTTCTTGACCATAGACCATTTTGAATGGTGTGTGACCTGTCAAATTTTTTCATGTGGTTCTATATGCCCATAGTATTGCTGGTACCTTGAGATCCCAATTGTCCCTATTGACATTACATATCTTCGTCAGGGCATTCTCTAGAATTTTGTTGAAGGCTTCTACCATACCATTAGCCCGTGGGTGATATGGTGTGATTTTTTGGTGATGAACTTCAAACTCTTCAAGCATCACTCAGATGGTGTTGTTGATGAAGTGCGTTCCTTGGTCACTCATCATAAATCTTGGGCACCCAAATCTAGCAATTACCTGTTCGAAAAGAAAGTGGGCAACTGTCTCTGCGCTGCAATCTTTTACTAGTGTGGATTCCGCCCATCTTGTTAAGTATTCCGTCATGATGATAATGTATCTCGCGCCTGTTCTCTTGGCAGGTGGGTTAATGGGTCCCACAAAGTCTATTTCCCATTTGTCAAATGCCTGAAGTGTCATTTGCGGTCGTAGTGGCATCTTGTCCCTTCTGTTGGGTTTGTCGATCCGTTGATAGACATGACATTGCTGACAATATTTTTTCGAGTCTCGATGGATCGTTGGACACCAAAATCCTACATGTAGTACCTTCTGTGTGGTATCTTTTGCTGCATAATTCCCTCCTACTATTCCTTCATGAGCTTCTGCTAAAATTCTTGGTTGTTCATGGTCTAGTACGCATTGTCGTAAGATGCTATCTGCACCCATTTTGTAGAGATTCCCTGCGATCAGTTGATAGTCGACTGCGCGGACTACCAGGTTCTTTTTCTGCGCAGTGGTATATCCCCGTGGCACAGTACTTGTGCTCAAGTACTGGATAATCTCTGTGAAGTAATCGTCAACAATCTATACTGAGAAGAGCTGTTAGTCTGGAAATTTGTTTTCCAAATTCATTGGTTTCTCTCCATTTGTGACCCTTGATAAGTGGTCAGGCCCTGCATTCAGGTTCCTGGGTTTGACTATTACCTCGAAGTCAAATTCTTGAAATAACAATAACCATCGACATATTCTCCCCCCCAACATTGGCTTGTTAACTAGGTATTTCAGGGCTGAGTGATCTGTAAACATATTAAAGTGTTTTCCCAATAGGTAGTGTATGTATTTTTGTAGTGTGTAAACCATAGCTAATCCTTCTCTTTTCGTTGTGTTATAATTCTATTTTGAGTATGATAATTTCCTGCTTGCGAATGGTATTGGGTGATCCAAGTCTCCTGCTCCTGGTTGTGCTAAAATAGCTCCAATTGCTATCGCTGATACATGGAATGTCTTCTCCCAGTCTAGAAATACCAATATTGGTGTGGTGACCATCTTTTCCTTCAGTGTGTCCAGACCGTGTTGGCACTCGTCATTTCATTGATACTTATTATCCTTCCTTAACAGTTTCTCCATAGGAACTGTAATCTGTGCGTAGCCTTTGATGAATTTCCTGTAGTATCCCATATGTCCTAATGTTTCTCTTAGTTGGCAGACTTTTTTTGGTGCTGGTAGGTTGAGAATGACTGTGATTTTGGTTGGATCCATTAATAAACCCTGTTTACATACTATGTGTCCTAGTAGTATCTTAAATGGTGTTCCAAATATGCATTTCTTGATATTCAGTGATATCTGGCACTGTCTGTATCATTCTAGCATCAAGCGTAAAACTTCCACATGGTTTTTTAACAGGCTATAAACCATCCAATCATCTATGTAGACTTCGAGAAATTGGTGTATGAAATCCTTAAATGCTGCAATGACCACTCTGGAGAATAACGCAGGTGCATTCTTCAATCCAAACGACATGACTATGTACTGATAAGATCCCCATTCTGTCACAAATGTGGTCTTGTGTCTATCCTCTTGTGCTATCTTAATCTGATGATATCCCGAGAATCCATTGGTGAATGAATAGGCTCCGTGTTCTCCTACGTTCTCGAGTACCTCATCCATGAATGGTGTGGGGAATGGGTTGTGTAAGAAGTCATCATTCAACTTCCTTAGGTCGACACATATCCTGATCCCTCTTCCCTATTTCTTGTCTTGTACTACCATCAGGCTTATCCATTCTAATTCTTCGACTGGTTTGACGATGCCAACCTCGAGCATCCTGTCGATCTTGTCTTTGAGTTTCTATTTATAGATGGGTTTCAGTCTGTATGGTCACTGTTTAATGGGTCTCGCATCAGGTCTAAGTGGTATCTTCATTTCTCCTAATTCTATGGCTATTCCCTTCATCTCTGTAAAGGTTGTGGGAAAAAGGTTGTTGTATTCATGCAACAATTCTGTGATGCTTTCTAGTGTCTATTTGTCCCAATAATCTCCAATGCTGGCCATTTTGGGCTGCTCGACGGTCCCTATGATAACCTTCTTGATCTTGATTGGCACATAAATGACCTCTGGTTCTAAGGGTGTTCCTTCCACCTCTCTCTCACCTTCGACTTCTTCGATCTGAATATTGCGTGGGTCATCTTCATCTGGTGCTTCTTCTTGTACCTGGTAGCATGAAAACAGTTCCTTGACTATCTGCTTATTCCACTGCTATACCTCTATGACAACTTCCACCTTTGATTCTTTAATGAATATGACATCTTTGATTTGTTTCATGGCTGTGTCTATGTTGGGGTTCTCATGCTGGAATGAGAAAGTGACTCTAAAGTTTTGTTGGAGTATCGTCCATGTCTTGGTTCCTTTTTGCATTTCCTAGTCTAGATACCAATTTGCTGGTATGCCTTCTAAAGTATGATTGAAGTGGTGAGACCATTATTCTGGTGGTGTCATTTTCCATAGTGTTTTACATGCCTCCAAGTGTTCTGTTGACCTTCCTAGTCTATCATGTTTTTGTTGGTTGTTCCGTATCTGTTCTGCGCCAAACCTTATGCGCAGTAATCGTTTGCATTGGTACCAATCTCTGATAGTCTCTTTGTACGCACCCCACCATCTTGCAGGTGTAGCCTTTAGTTCTAAATCTAGTGATAATAGTCTCTGGTTCTCTAAGACTTCGTCTTCGTATTGTGTTAAGAAATTTTCCAAATCATTTAGTCCATGAAAACTGGGTGGTTCTCTGATTTCTGCGCCAAGCCATCTTACTGCGCGGTCTATTCTTGCACACCTTCTTGTGGATACTTCATGTAGTCTTTGCTGCCAGTTTTCTAACCCAGTGTCTGAGTATGTTGTGCATGAAGTAATTCTCCGCCAACTGAGTATCATGTTTGTAGTTGGGTTTATATAGTCCGCATCGTGTGTAGTTGTTCTGTACAACTGGCTGATTTTTTCTAGATCTAGGAAAGTGGCTTCTACGAACCTCTCGCCTTCTGACTGGTCGAGTGGGGATATAACCCTGTAGTCTCCTGACTCAAATGTCATTTTTCTAGTTTTCAAGTTAATTATGGCTTGGTTGTCGAACGCCCAATCCAGACCAAGTAGCACTGGGTAAGGTGTTGTACCGTCTACTATTTCGATGACTTCAAAGTCTGGCTTGGTGCACACCCCATCCAGGTCTACGGTTACTCTTTTCAGTCTACCTATTGGTAGGACTCTATGTTGATTTGCTAGCTTTAATTGAACCGTTGAGTATCCCAGTGTAGGTTCTCCCATGCATTTCCATGTGGTTTTTGGTAGTACGTTCACTTCAGATCCTAGATCTAGTATAATATCTCCCATGTTGAAATCCCCAATATTAGCATTGATTCCAAATTCTCTACTTGTTCTTCTTCTTTTGTGTAGGTGGTTGACAGTTTTCAATTTTGGCTTCTGTCCCGTCTCGCTGGTACATTTCTCTAAGATGTTTTGCAATACTTTGATAGATGAAGGATCACTTAACATTTTGATGCATGATTGAAAAAAGTCTTTGATAGTACTTACTTGTTCTTTAGGTTGTATTCTGCTCGTATGGTCCAGTGATGGCGACATGTCATATTCCAGAGCTTCCTTATTTTGCTGCACAGTTAGTGCTATGTCCTCCTTCTGGAATTCTTGTTGGGCTTATGTAAAGATCTCCTTTTCCTTTTGCGCATTGAACTTCTTGTTGGGGTCAAGGTTCTTCTTTACCCATTGGTTCTGCGCTGGGTCCCGTCGGACTACGTCGTTTCCTATTTTCATTCCTCCTCGAGTGACTATGTTGATGTTCTGTCCATCATCCCTTGCTTCAGCTAAAATCTACTAAACATTCTAGTTATTTTGGTTCCTTTTTTCCTGGATCTTTATGAGTAGTGTTGGACATTCCTCTGTATCGTGGTCCAAAGCACGACAATACATACAGGTTGCTGGTGGTAGTGGGCATTCCCGTGCATAATGTCCTAGTTTCTAGCAATTGTGACATGTTTCTGGTCCTCTTCCATGTCCAAAACCTCCTCTGGCTCGTCCTGCTCCTCTATAGGTTGTGTGATCACCTCGTGGTGCGTTATATTGTGGTCCCTGATTATACTGCGTGGTATTGTGCTAGGGATGTGCTGGGTTATTCTACGGCTGTGTGTTATTATAAGGTTGCTGCATAGTATTATACTGCTGCTGTGTAGTGTTGTATGGTGCTAGGGCTTGAGTGAACTGTGGTGTTGCCTACCTAGTCATCATTTCTGCTTGTACCCTGTATGCTTTTGAGCTTCTTTCTTGCATCAACTCCATAGTTTGAAAGTTTTTGTCATCATGGCCAAATGACTTGCAAAATGTGCAATATGAGTTCATTGGGATTGTTTGGTATTTCTGCATCATTGTGCAATGGTAAGGGTCGTGACCCAGTTTCTTGCAGATCTCACACCATAATCCCCCCTGTGGCAGTGGGTTTGGCATGCTTGTTTCCATATACTGTGCGAACGTCGGACATTCATTTTTGTGGTGTCCTTCTATCCTGCATGTGGTACACCAAACAACTTCTCGTTTGTCCTTGTTATTATTTTGGTTCAGCTGAAATGTTAAGTTCTTCAGATCCTCTTTCAGTTCTTCGATAGTCGGGTCTGTCTACTGGTACTAGTTCTCTTCCAACTGTAAGGCTGCCTGCAGAGCCTCTGCTTGTGTCTGAAACTTTTGTTGTCATAGTGGATATTTTAAGTGTGGGAGTAGCGAGTTGACAAACAGGTGCTGATGTTGCATCTCAGTCATAAGGTATTTTAATTTCCCTTTTAATCGCTTGAATATTTGATCGATCTCCCATACCAATTCTCCTGGTTTCTGTCTTATCTCAATCATCTTGTTCATATACTGATCCTCTGAGATCGGCTTCTGGAAGTCATTAATTAGTAGTTTCTTAATGTCGTCTAGTGTCCTTGTCATCTCGGGAGCACTGTTTGTGTATAGACTCATCTACCAGTCTAGTGCGCAGTCTCTTAGCATGATCGCTAGCTGCGTGAGTTGGTGTTGTCATCAGTGATCTTCTTTGCTTCCCAGATCTTAGCACAAATGAATAGATGCTTCTCAGGGTCTTCTGCTACTTCTCCTCGAAACTATGGTAATCTGATAGTAGGGTCGTGTCCTGCCATTCTGAGTACTGAGCTACTGCCTCCTCCGTGCGGTGTGGATACTTGACAAAGATTACCTAAACTATCTCCTCCAGTTGTTGCTCCTTGTGTAGATGTGCTTCTTGCTATCGGACTTCCTTCGAACTTTGGTTTCCTAAACGGTGGTGTTCTCTGTGGTGTATTGGTCACACATGGGTTTGTGGGTTCTACACTTACATTGATACGAAAGGGGTGGTTGTCTTGTCCTCCCATTCTTGGGTCTCTTGTTTTCCCTTCATAGGTGGCACGCATGATTTCCTCAATCTTCTCCATAGCCCGAAGATCCTCTACCTCTTCCTCATCGCTTGCCAAGCCCTCCCTTTTGGCTATGGCTCTCTTCTTAGTGTTTATCTTATATTGGTTGGGTGCTCTGCTATGCGTCGTTCCCAATGACACCAACATCCACTTGAGCTGGTTGTCATCCATCGAGATCAGGTCCAAGGGTTCCTCATCCTTCTTATTATATCCTACCCTCCTTCCACACCTCCTCTTTCTGTTAGTGCTTCCCCCCTTCCCCCATGCGCGCAGAGAAGTCTAACTGTTTGATTCCATTGTCATTACACCTTTGTTATATAGCAGTATCTTGATACAAGTATACAGGGATCAAAACCTTCCTCTGGGTCCTCGTAGAAATTCTTTCTCGGCTACGCTGTATGACTTTGCTGTGTCTACCACAAACTCTATGATGAATCCTGCCACAATACTGTCAAGCCAAAATTCTATTGCGTCGGTGAATCTGTTGTTCACTTGCTGCAGCTACTAAATCTGTACTAGAGTCTAATCTAGCTGCCGAATCCAGTTCGTCGGGTGATTATCCGTTAACCTTAAGATCCACTCTTGTAGTAGGTGTGGAAAATCATAGAAAAATATTTCGTGTAAATCTGTAAACATGTATTTATCTAGGTATTCACGTGGTGTGATTCTAGGGTTTCTATTGTCTTTGTGTGCAAATTCTAGCTCTTTAGTTCGCAACCAACCCTCAATTTCTTCTCTCGTGGGGTTCCAAGGTCTCCACATTCCCTTCTAACAACTCATTGTTGCTTTGATGGTTCTTGTCCACTCTATCTCACCTACTTAGTCCTATCTTGTTCTTCTAAATATGAAAACAAAACCATTTGTTGGTTTTAATCGACTCCCTTCTCGGTTATCTGAGTTATTGACCCAGGGTTCATGTCATTCAGGGTTCCAACAAAGCCTCTAACTATCGGCCCTTCTGGTAAACCAGACGACAGCCCAGTGCCCGAAAGGTACTGCGCACTCTCACCTGAGATAGCTAAGGATGGTTGACTGTAAGACTCAGGTGTTTATAGCCTAGGATAGAGTAGGAGATAAAGGGTTTCTTGATTAAGGCCCTGTTCTACAAATTGTTACTATAATCTACTTGTTCTCATGAATCGCATGCATATAACTCAAAATATAAATAGATTCTAATAATGTGTTGGTTATTCATCAATCATAGTCATCTATTGCTGAAAGAAGTTAAAGATATGAAAACATTTAACACATTACACAGATGTTACCTTGGTTCACCCCTCCTGGGCTACGTCCACAAAGATTTGGCTCTTGGCTCTTTTATTATTGTAGTTCTTGATCTTCCTGCACTGTGCGCTTACAATCCACCGCAAAAGTGGGTAAGATATAGGTGAGGCGAACTAGATCACACCAGGCTCTGCTGCCTGCGGTCTAATCCTCAGATCTACCTTCCCTCATATCTTCCTTTCTCAACAACTTACAAAGTTCAATTCATGCAATTCAACCCCTCACGTATTGCCAACAACAATACTCGGGAAAAATCACTCAATAACAATTGTAATCTTCATAAAAACTAATATAAAAACAACAACAACCACAACTCTCACTCCCTTATATGATACTTTCATATATATATTTATACATTTCAGGCTCTTCAGCCACTTAAAGAATATTACCAAAACCCTAACCCTTCTTACACTAGGTTTTTCTCCCATGCGCGTGTTGTTCCTCCTCCAGCTATTGCTTCCCTCTGTGCACGCTTTCTTGCATTCACGCGTGCTAATCTTTTGCCAGTTGTCACTTCAGTTTCCCGCATTCTTAGATACTTGTCCATTAGCTAAGGGAAGGAGATGCAATCCTTAGATTTAGTACTTATCCCTGCTATTTTTACCTTCTTACTTAGTACTTAGATACTCTTATTTCTTTCTCATTTACCTATTTTCTTTCCCATGATCGTCCTTCTTTCCACTTCGGTCTGGTGCCAACAATAGTAGATCCTAAAAGGTGAAGATGCTTAAGTCATGCCACAAAATGAAAGGAAATAAAAAAATATTTCATTGAAGCATCAAATATATAAAGAAAATAGTAATAATTATGGAAAACACATTGAGTAACTAAAGCCATATACTAATCCTAATACGATATTTAGACACTTAGGAGTTCGTTAAGATCAACTTGGTCTAATTTTTCGTTAGCTAAAAGTGTGTTTCTTTAGTGTGCACTAGTATGCATTTGTAGTTAGGAAATCCGACGGTCACAATATGTTCCCGACATAGAGTGATCCGACGGTTCATATTCTCCTCGATATTAATGACCATTGATCCATTGCTTAGCACCTGATTGGTCCATGATATCTATTTAAAGATCATGGAGGGTCATTTTCCAATGATCGATTGTGAGAAACTCTCTTGTAAAATCTTTTTGTAATCTTTTTCTTTTGCATTAATAAACTGCTCCAAGTGGTTGTGTTGGCTGGGGCCGTGGATGTTTCCCCGTAGGGGTTTTACCACGTCAAAACATCAGTGTGTTTATCTTTTATATGGTTGTGTGAGTGGTTACTTAAGGTGTTCATCTTCTGTTGGAATACCTGTGTTGTCGAACATGGTATCAGAGCCTATTTAAAGACCCGCTCCTGTTGTAGATCGAGATCGTGAAGTCAAGTTGTCTCATCTCCATTTTATATCATTTTTGTACATTTATGGGATGAGAGGACTATTCCATTGCATCTGAAGCACTCGTTTCAGTTAGGAACACTTTTTGTTTCACTCGAAAAGGTTTTTTTTTTCCCAATATACGACCATTTCAGTCAGATCTGGAGGTATAAAGCCTAAATACACATTTTTTAAATTTTTGCAGAGTATTATTTTGGTTTTATATTATTTATTTCCAGGTTTCTGCTCTTTTAGATATGTGCATTCTCTTTTCCCCATGCCTTGTGAAATCTTGGCAAATCATAAACAAATAGGAAAAGGTGCATCTTCTGGGTAAGCTAACCAAGATCTAACCCTTGTTGTCATCGAGAAGCGAACTTTTTTTCTTGTGTGAAAAGAGTTTTGTTTTAGCACGCTCTCCAACAACGACAACAAAAACACCACCAACCATCTTGCTAAACAATACAATATGTTTTGCTAGACCATTTGGTTAAAAGTTTCCTTATTAAGTAAGAGGTCTTGAGTTCAAGTCTCTCTTTTTGTTACTTTTTTTGAAAAAGTTCATGCTAAAATTGTAAAGTGTATTTCACTTCAAGTATAAAAGTGAATCACTATAAGTAGCTTTAATATTTTATTTTAGATTTATTTATTTTGCATGCAAATTTTCTTTTATAAAGTAACTTCATTGTAAAAGTGATGCCCACTTCTCTTTATAAAAGTGGGTCACTTCATAAAGCAATTTACACCACCACTTGGTCCTTTGGTTACCATTTATGCCTTTTTTAAAAAGGGCATAACTCTCACATCTGAAGTCCGTTTTTAGTGCCGTTTTTTTTAAATTGCCTAACTTTTCGAGATATTTCCATACAAATCACAAGTTTTAGTTTTTAAATCCATATTATCTTCATATTTAATATGGCTTCTACAAGTAATCTCTTGCTTACCAACACCAACTACTTCCAATGGAAATCCCATATGGAGAATTTATTAAGAAGTAAAGGCTTGTATCATATTACCTTGGGAAAGGAAACATCACCCACTGATGATGATAAGAAAGTCAAATGCGATAATATGAATGATGAACCATGTGGATTAATGATAATGTCCATCTCTCCTGATTTAAGGTTCCACCTTCAATCAATTGATCAACCCAAAGAAGCTCGGGACAAGATTGAATATATGTTTTGTAAACACAATATTATTTGAGCACAACAGTTAGAAAATCAAGTACTAACTTTAAGTCCAAATGATTTTTCTTGCATTGAAGACTATCTATCTAAGTTTAAAACACTCAGAACTTTATGTGAAGAATGTAAGATAAAGATAAAATAAGATTTTTGCATCTATCTTATTCTTTCTAAGCTAGGTAGTGCTTATTCTATGTTTGTATATACCTTTTATGCCAAGCAAGAGGCTCTAGGGACAACTTATAAAAAACCCATTCTTGAGAACTTTTGTGATGCTTTGATTAGAGAGAAACATAAGCTTGTACAACTTGGAGTGATCAACACTGTAGGTACCTCCAAAAAAGCCTTAGTCGTCCATTAGAAAAATAAACCCAAGAATCCTAAGAATCAACATCCTCGCCACAACAACAAGAAATATAAGGGTCCCAAACCCACTCAGACAACTTCTGCTCCTAATGGTGACAAATGAGCAAAATATAAAATTAAGAAGACTGACATACATTGCAACTTTTGTGATAAACATGGTCATGATGAGTCCAAATGCTTCAAGAAGATGGCAACTTTAGAAGCAATGATGAAGAATCACAATATCAATATTGATTCTACTACTTCTTATTCTTCTCATGGACATGTACTTTCTGCTTCTGGTTTCTCCTTTAATACAACTTATACTTCTTCCTCTGATGAGTGGCTTATTGATTCTGGAGCATCTTATCATATGGCTAAGGATAAAGATATATTTTCTACTCTAAATGAATGTAACATCAAGAAAATATTTGTTGGTGATGATAGATCTCTTAGTGTTGAAGGATGTGGAACAATTCAAGTAGAAAAAAATCATTTCAATGATGTATTATGTGTTCCAAGTCTTTCTTGTAACCTTCTATCAGTATATCAAATCACTCATTCAGGTGAAGGTAAAACCGTAGAGTTTTCACCTCACCAAGTTGTAATCAAGGATCTAAAAGATCCTAAGCA
>SNQJ01S0010204.1:78369-88915 GCA_010110895.2 Picea sitchensis | reverse complement strand
TCTAAAAGATCCTAAGCATGTTCTTGCAACTGGAATTGCTGATGATATTACCAGGTTGTACAAATTTGACAACTTTGGGTCATCATCTTTTTCATCAGTTTTTGTTGCTCATAGCGATGACTTGAGCAAACTTTGGCATGAGCTGTTGGTCATCTAAACTATCGCGCATTGCAACAACTATGTAATCAACATATGGTGACTGGTCTTCCTCTTGTTTCATGCAGAGATTGTGTTTGTGCTGGTTGTGTTCTTGGAAAAAATCATCGAGACAGTTTTGACAAACGTGCCTCTTGGAAAGCCTCAGGCCCTTTGCAGCTTGTTCACAATGATTTGTGTGGTCCACTATCTTCTCCTTCTTTTTCTAGGTGCAATTATTTCTTAACTTTCATTGATGACTTTTCCAGACGTACTTGGGTTTACTTCTTAAAAATTAAGAGCGAAGTTTTTGACAAGTTTTTGGCCTACAAGGCCCTTGTAGAAAAGAATTTTGGACATCAAATTCAAAAGTTAAGAACAGATAATGGAGACGAATATGTGAACAATAATTTTACAATTTACTACACTACACAGGGCATCCAAATGCAACACATTGTTCCATATACACCACAACAAAATGGTGTTGCGGAGAGAAAGAACCACACATTAAAAGAAATGGCTAATTGTATGATCTAATCTAAAGGATTAAGTCTAAAGTATTGGGCAAAATAAATCAACTGTGAAAATTACATAGTGAATCGCACTCCCACAAATTCTCTTAAAAATATAACACCAGAAGAAGCTTGGACTAAAATTAAACCAGATGCAAGTCACTTATGTGTATTTGGCAGTATAGCATGGGATCACATTCCTGATGAGAAAAGGAAAGCATTGCAGCCTAAAAGTGAGAAGTGTATATTTGTTTGTTTTTCCGAAGATGTCAAAGTTTATAGACTTCTTCAACCACATTGTAATGAAATTATTATTAGAAGAGATGTTAAATTTGATGAAAATCTCTTCACCTGCGAGCCTAATTCGACGATTGTGCCTTCTTTAGCCTACGAGCCATCTTTGGCGTTTGTGACTTCTTCTGTTCCTATTCTGGTTTCTTACTCAGATGATGACAGTGAGGATGAAAATCCACCTCCGACTACTCACCTTCCTCTAGATGAGTCCTTTGAACCTGAACTAGCACCAGCTCCACAACTTCCTAGAT
This sequence comes from Picea sitchensis, assembly GCA_010110895.2. Classification (NCBI taxonomy): domain Eukaryota; kingdom Viridiplantae; phylum Streptophyta; class Pinopsida; order Pinales; family Pinaceae; genus Picea; species Picea sitchensis. Next base: position 87,723 of record SNQJ01S0010204.1, on the reverse strand, counting down.
GGGTCCATTCAACACGAGAAGCAACTAGTGATCTTGTCGGTGATCCTTCAGATTAGCGTCAAACACATTCACAGTTCGAACGATCCTCTTCTCTTTTGGATCAAGTCTTAGAGAATCATGATCCAGAGACATTTGCAAGAGCTTCAGGTCATCCAGATTGGGATACAACAATGAATGAAGAGTATCATTCTTTAATGGCCAATGATACTTGGGATCTTGTACCTCTTCCAAAAGGGAGAAAACTTGTCAGATGTAAATGGGTCTACATAACTAAGTATGCATCCGATGAAAGTGTTGAAAGACACAAAGCTCGGTTAATTGCCAAAGGATTTTCCCATGTTGAAGGTATTGACTATAATGAAACCTTTTCCCCTGTAGACAAAATGAATTCCATCTGCCTTGTTCTTTCCCTTGCTACCTCACATAAATGGGAGGTCAATCAGATGGATGCTAAATCCTCCTTCTTGCACAGAGATTTACAAGAAGAAATCTACATGGAACAACCTCCTGGTTATGTCTAGAATGACTCTAACCTTGTTTGTCGCCTTAAAAAATCTCTTTATGGTCTTAAGCAAGCTCCCCGAGCTTGGTATGCCAAAATGGGCAACTTTCTTATTGACACTGGAATCTCTAGAGGCCATTCTGATCCTAATTTCTATACCAAGAAAGTAGAAAGCCATATCATAATACTTGTCCTTTATGTTGATGACCTTATCCTTACTAGTAGTGACTCAAAAATTTTAAACCATGTGAAAACCAACCTTAAGAAGAAATTTGAAATGACAAAATTATGTTTTTTGCACTATTTCCTTGGTCTCCAAGTTTTGCAAACCAATGAATGGATTTTTCTTTCCCAGTCTAAGTATGCTTGTGACCTTGTTCATCGCTTTCACATGGATGATTGTAAACCAACCCCTTCTGCCTTCCAGTATGAAATCAAGCTTACTACCACCTGTAATTCTCTCGAAGTTGATGCCACCCTGTACCATTAGTTAGTTGGTAGCCTCTTATACTTGACTTATACCCATCCTGATATTTCCTTTGTTGTTGGTCTTGTTGCTCGGTATATGCAAACACCCCATGAAAGCCATTGGAAAGCAACTAAAAGGACACTTCACTATGTCCATGGTACAATTCAGTTTGGGACTCTTTTATTGGTTGGTTTCACTTATTCAGATTGGGTTGACGACCCTGATGATCAGAAGTCTATTGAAGGTTATGTTTTCAGCCTTGGTTCAAGACCTATCACTTGGGCCTATAAGAAACAACAATCTATTTCACTTTCTTCAACAGAAGCAGAGTATCGAGCAATGGTAAATGAAAGTTAGGAAGCCTTGTGGCTTCAATGGATCCTTTCATAGTTTGGATTCCAGTAGCAACATTCGACCAACCTTTGGTGCGACAATCATAGTGCCATCAAGCTCACCAAATACCCAGTTGAACATCAGTGCAACAAGCACATCGAGCTACACATTGATCCAAAAAGGATCCAAAGAAGGCTAGGAATAACTCAAAACTCATAGAGGCAACTCAAAATGCTCATAATGGCTTCAAAAGATAGAGAAAGGGAAAAAATTCAAAGTTCCCAAAACTCAGTGAGAATGACATGATAACGAAGAGTGCATCGCAAGATTTCTAATGGTGCAAATGAGTCGTCAAGCATAGTTAAAGTTTGAAATATATCTGCAATCAAAGTTGCGGTCAAACAGGGCCAGTCAGCAGGGGACACATCATCATCCATACTGCTGATGTCAGTAGCTGACATGGCAGGGTGACATCATCATATGAGTTGCTGACGTTAACATTCCATGTGGCAGCACCACAAGATGCCATGTGTCACCCACCATTGGAATTTTTAGGGGTCCATGTGGACCAATAGAAAAGTGCCACCTGGCACCCCTAGGAGATGCCATGTGGCACCATCCAGGAAGTGCCACATGTCATGTATGATTGACTGGGTGTGACATCAACAATTAGGTTGACCAATCAGTAGATGCCACATGGCCCAATCAATGTGCGACATGTGGCATCCCCAAAACGCCCAAGGACGAACTGTAACCAAAAAAAAATAAAAAATATGGGCAGGACCCCACCAAATCTGGTGGAGGTTCGCCATATCTGATGGCAACCGCCACATCTAGAAGCCGCCAACTAAATCTGGCAGAGATTATAACTATAGATCTAAAATGAGAGCCCGCGGGGTTTGACCCCGAGACCTCCCCACATCCAACGCTCTAACTTTAGCGCCATAACCAATCTGCTTAACTGTTCCGTTGGAACATCCATCTACCAGTTTTGTTTTAAAGCCAAGTTTCCGCCAACCACCGAGGAGAGGCATGAATGTACGAATGCAGACACAGATTTCGAGGAAAATGACTATCATTATTGTAGGTTGCAGTGGGCACAAAAACTAAGACAGAGTTTCTCTTGGGTCTGGGAGCGCCAGATCCAGATCGAGGCATGGAGACAGTAATTTTTGGGTAATTCAACACCACAAATTCAGTGGTGATGTCTGTTTTCTGATTTGAGCATTATTTTCTGTAGCTTGATTTCAGAATGAGGTATATTTATGTATTTGCCAAATTATTTTGCTGAGTTAATGAAAGAGCCTACCCATTTGAGAGAAGGACCCAAATACATAGTCCAAAAGGGATGAACTCTGTTATCAAGTTTTTGTGTTCAGATCTAATGCTTATGTCTCTTCATTTTTAAGTTTTCCCTTCTTTAATGATGCACTTTAATTTATGCTCATTTAATACAATTCTTTATAACTCATGATAAAAATAACATGCACTTCATTAGAAATCTCATTCATGATCAATTTATTGAAGTTCTCTTTTGCCCTACAAAATATCAAGTTGCAAACATTTTCACAAAGTCTCTTACATAAGAGAAGTTTTCTAAAATTCAATATATGTTAGGAGTTCAAGAAGTTGTCATTAAGGGGGGATAGGCTCTAATGCCTCCTTCCTTCTCCTATTGTGTCACTATTTTAAATCCTTCAATCTTATCCCAAGTTGTTCTTAAGGGGGGATGTTAGGATATTTAGACACTTCGGAGTTAGTTAATATCTACTTGGTCTAATGTGTCATTAGGTAAAAGTGTGCTTCTTAGTGTGCTTCTTTAGTATGCATTAATATGCTTTTGTAGTTAGGAAATTTGACGGTCACGATATGTTCCCGACATAGAGTGATTCGATGGTTCATATTCTCCTCGATCTTAACGACTATTGATCCGTGTCTTAACACCCGATTGGTCCATGATCTCTATTTAAATATCATGGAGGGTCATTTGCCGATGATCGATTGTGAGAAAATCTCTTGTAAAATATCTCTGTAATCTTTTTCTTTTGCATTAATAAACTACTCCAAGTGGCCACATTGGCTGGGGCCATGGATGTTTCCCCATAGGGGTTTTACCACATCAAAACATCAGTGTGTTGATATTTGATCTGGTTGTGTGAGTGGTTACTAAAGGTGTTTGGCCTCTATTGGAATACCTATGTTGTCGAACAATGACCCACTTCAAAATAGAGGAACAATGAGTCATAAGAATCAGATCATTTATGCTATTCCATTCAATATTTCTTGCACAACCAATGGAACACATATACTGAAATAAGTGTCCCCAAGGCCTTCACCTATATTGGATTAGATAAAATCTTATGGTATATCAATTTCCCAATTCTCATCTTGATGCTCATTTTCTTCATTCTGAACATGACCTTCTCTAGATGGACTACCATTATGTGCATCCAAAGAATTATGTTCCATATGATATTGATTAGAGAATTTTTTATATTGTTTTCTCCCCTTCTATCACAATTTGATCGCCAAAGAGCCAGTGCTATTTCATATGGAAAATTGGTAACATCATACTTTGTTACATATAATATTAAACATATTTCCATATGTTTATCAAGCTTGTTCCTCATCTTTGACTTCAAAAATGACAGTGCACTAAACATTATCTCACCCTCCAAAAATCCCAAAATCATGGTTTGACACAAATCCGCTAATTTGAAATATTCTAATATGTTTTCTTGTAAGTATTGGATAACATCTAAAATAATCCATAATATTGTTATTGCACCATATTCTAGAGGATTCTCCAAAACACGAAATTGATTCCACATTGTTTTAGCAAAGCACATGGTTTGTTAAAACAATTTTAATTTATCTAAAATACCTTCAACTTGTTCTCCATGTATCTTGGCCTTTTTGCAAAAGTGGTCCACTAAAGTATTTAATTTTTCCACAAAGTCACATTTTAAAGTAGTTCGACATTTGTTTTTGTTCTAATATTGAGGGTACAACACAAACATGGCCTCTAACAATTCATCTTGAGGAAATCATTCTCTTAACTCCAATGATAGTGATTTTGCAATTTCTATCAAGTTGAGTCTCACTAAAATGATAACATTGTCGAATAGGTCTCTTAACAGAGGGCACTCTTTGGTGGTTCATCCTGTCTTATTAATATAATGAAAAGGAACCATATATCCATGCACTACCATACATAGTATCCATTTTCGACCAAAATTCAATTTTTTTTAGCATTTTCTAGATCAATGATCATAGTCCAATTTGTAAAACATGGACCTGCGAAAGACTCTGGTACTGTATACAAATTATCCAATGAAAGGAATGCAATTTTTCATGCATTTATGTATTCTTCAATATACATTGTGTGACTTTGAGACATTTTCATGATGACATTCATTTCATTTAGCATAGAAATAATTCCAACCAATGTTAATAATGTCTCTATATCAGATAGTTGAAAGAGAAGATATTGAGCTCTATCTACACTGAAGCGATGTTCATACATCACCCCTACCAAGGATTGATACTCACTAAATAATCTTTGAGTTGGTCCATTCAATAAGATCCATCTTGTATCAACATCTTTTAATAGCTTGTTTCCATTTGTAACACCGTTGGTAAATTTTTTAAACTCTGAAAAATCGTTTGGGACTATGAAAAAAGTATGCATAATCCTCTCCTACAAGATCTTCAACTTTTGAAACTAATGGAAACTCTCTTACTATTTTAAATGCAATATTCATCCTATGAGCCATAAAATGAATACTCAACATATATAGTGAAACTGATAGTTGTAGTATAATTGAAAGGCCATTTCTTCGTCATTACATTACTGATGCTCCATCTGCTCCAACACATACCAACCTTTTTTTGGTCATTAAATGATCCATACCACCAATTTCCTTCAAGCTATTAATAACAAGTTCATAAATATTTTCAGCTGTAGAATTCTCCCACATTTTATGAATCCCATGTAGATGGGAATGCCTAATATGGTCATTAACCATATAAATACTCATGTAGATCCATGAAGTGTTATCAATAGTTGTAACATCATCCAAATACAATGCCAAAAACCTATCATTTGCAATGTTCTCTTTCATATCATCCTTTTCTACTTGAGCTAGATATTTTTCCCATTCCAAACCACTCATTAAATACCAATGAGCAGATGGAAAGTTTGACATTTGAAGAAAAGATAGATATTTCACGTAATCTAGATAATTTGTCATAGGGAGGCCTTTAGATAAGATGTGAAATACAATGCTTAATTAATTGTCTTGGATAAAAAAATTTATTTCCATCATCTTTTCGAATAGAGATATGATTGTTCCTCCACTTTCCTCGAGTTTTTCCTTACTTATTAAACATTTATTATATTCATCAACATATTTGACATGTTGACATTCCAAAGAAGATATTTATTATATTCATCATCATATTGATTTATCTCACTTTAATCACCAAAATAACATATTCCCTCATCTATTATTTGGATATTAGATGCATTCTCACAAGAGTTGACATATCTTTCAGTGATAGGCTTCTCAAAAGAGCTCAAAACATGAAGAGAATGTGGATCCTTGGATTGAGGTTTTTGAAAGTATGATGATAGATCATTTTTTTTCTTGATCTTTTCTTCCCACGATTGATGTTTGACATCTCAATGAATATCCCACAAATGAAATTTCAAATCAATCTAGAAGCTAAAAGTAAAACCTACACTTTTATTATTATATTAAATTAGTAAAATTCATATATATATATATATATATATATATATATATAATGAAATCAAATTATCTAAGATAGCATACACCCAAACAGGGAAACCACCAAATTCTTATCTGAATCCCAGAAAATAACTTAGGGTGTAGAGTAAGAAAATACATCAATACATCCAAAAATAGAAGCTTACCATTACCTACAATGGCAATGGAAAAAATAGCAATAGTATAATATCCCCATAATTAAAAAATACATAAAAATATTGTTTACATCTACTTACATGATGCCAATAATTATCACTCTATTTAAATTTGTCCTCGAATAAACGAATTTAAAAATAGAATAAGTTATTCGTGCACCCCAACACTCCTTTAATAACCACATTACATGACTATTCATCGTGCTCAAACTAACTCTAAACATCTAAGGTCTATTTAACTAACTAACTAGTAACTACTTTCTAAATTACATTTGGAAAATAACTTATGGATAAACTTGATTTATATGGTTTCACTAAAAAAACTAAAAGGCAAGTTTAATAAAGATTAATTATCTAAATTAAAAGAACACTTAACTTAAGATAAAAAACATATATTAAACCATTATTTTAATAAAGATCAATAACCTGCATTAAAAAAAACATCTAAATACAAATCATAGACTAGGATTAAAATGATACTCAAAAGGATATCAATGAGCATGATTAAATGAGAGCATATTTCACTTTTTCAATGTTCACTCTCCATAATCTATACTCCACAATCTATAATTATATGGGATGGTAGTTGATAAATGTTACATTAACTTATTAATCCCATTTTAGAAGGACTTAATGCTTGAACTAGACCTATATTGGTGTACTCTTGGTATTCCACAAATTTATTATTATTTGAAGTTGTTGTAATAAGTTTTTTTTAATGAGTATTATAGTTTCTCTTTTAAAAATAGATTTCAGTCACCTTTCCTTAAAATACTAATAAATTCTACATATAATCTTAATCTTTAAAAAAACTAAGATTAAAACACCAAAATTTACCTAAATAATATAATAGCTTATATCGACTTATTCTATCTTTAAGAAAACTAATATTAAAACCTATAGTTTCTCTAAATTATATATTACCTTTTGTTGTTTTTTATTAAATTCAAAAATTTTGAATGAAATACAAAACACTTAATAGTTTAAAGTAACTTAATAAACTACAATTATTGTTGGCAAATTTTTAACAGACAACGAATGCTTGTCATTGATGGAAACAGTGAAGATGATATGAGGACAACAAGTTTGTAATCGACAGGTAAACAGAAGATAAGTTTAGAGAGGTGAATGATCGAAGGCAGCGAATGAGAGAAAGTTTGAGAAGAATGCGAATGATCGAAGGCAGCGAATGAGCGAAAGTTTGAGAAGAATCTCTTGAGAAGAAGAATATTTGATCGTTGAAGAGGGAGACAGATCTCAGCCGTCAGATCTGAGCACAGGGTCCAACCACCATTGGATCGAGGAGAACCTGCACGGTCTTTAAAGTGCAAGGAGAAGAGGGCGTAATCGAAATATGAAAAATCGCGATGAAATCTGAGCCGTCAGATCAAGCTTTGATCTGGACAATTAATTCCAGTCAATGTCGGAGTTTCGAGGATCGCGTGTTGGAAATGTCAAATAAACAATACAACAGGAACCCCGAAATCGCGATATGCTAATTCACGATTTAATCGCAGCCGTTAAGTTAAGAAGTGATCTGGACTGTTGATTTTCTTCATGGAGTATCGGGGATCAGGACTTTGAAGTGAAAAAAACACTTGACAACAAGAATGTCGAAATCGCGATATGCAATATAGAGATTCAATCACAACCGTTAAATCAAGCTTGGATCTGGACCGTAGATGTAACTCCATATCGGAGTTTCAGGGATCGCAACATCAAGAGGAATAGAAAACAAGGCAACAAGAATGTTGAAATCGCAATATGCGATATCATGATTCAATCGCAGCCATTGAATCGAGAATGAATCTAGACCGTTGATTATAGCTCCTATCGGAATTTCACGAATCACGATATCAAGAGTAAAAGAAACAAATGCAACAAGAATCCCAATTTCGCAATATGTGATATCGCGATCCAATTGTAGCCATTGAAACAAGTTCATATCTGGACTGTTAGTTCAACTCCATGTCGGAGTTTTGCGAATCGCAATATGGAGAGACAAAAGAAACAAAGCAACTTGAATTACGAATTTGCGATATGCGAAATCGCGAAAGCATCTTATGCATAAGGCTGTGGTCACAACCCTTGGTCACGGGAAGAGAAGGAGTCAGTCCAGATAAGCTCCATTTTGGAGTTTCGGAGATCACGACATGAAGTTTCGAGACACTTGGGCACAAGAATGCCGAAATGCCGAAACCCGATTTAAAAAGGCAATAATAATAAAGGTCATCCAACGGTGCGGATAAAACCTGAATGTGATTGGAGGGTTACTGTTATTTCTCACAGATTAACTCCTGAGTTTGGAATCTGTTAGCAAAACAGACTCATGATTGCAAATCAGTTAGTGTTTCAGTTGGCGTTTCAGTTGCTTAGACAATTGTCGTCTTTTTGCCTAAGGAGTTGGGAAGTTGAACTGTCATGTTCGTGTGCATAAAAGAAGATGAAACAGACTGTGTCTGGTTGGTTGTTGGGGATGTGAAAAAGAATGAAACTGTAAGAAAAGAAGCGCAAAGGATGCATGGGAGGAGATTGAGCATATGTGCAATGAAAGAGTAAAGGCAGAACAGAAGGACAGAAAGAGCAGAAGCATAGTAGAATGACAGAAAGAGAAAAAGAAGAGTAGAGTGACAGAACAAATTGATGCAGAGCATACCTGTTGAACAGACAAAGGAAGAGAAGAGCAGCAGAACAGTGTGTAGAAGACTAGATTTACAGAACAAATAAAGATAGGTAAGAAGTGATTTATTTGTAAAGTTGATTGTTTATTTAGCCATTCATATTCTAGGGAGGTTGGGAGGTGCTATGGAGGACTGTTGTCCTCAGAGGTTCAAGTGGGAGATTGAACACAGGAAGTTGTAGCTTCCATCTGGTTGTAGCTAGAGAAACCAGGGTGGCAGGGTGGTGCAAGGGAGAACAAGTGTTCTCTGTTATGCAGGTTGGAGCCTGTGTAATTGGCAGTTGGTGCTTCCATCCAGTTGGTGCTGGAACATATAGGGAGTTGGTGCTTCCTTCTAGTGGGTGCTAGAAAAACCAGAGAGTTGGTGCTCTCAAACAAGTTGTAGCTTGTAAAACAGAGGTAGTAGCCTCACATTGAGTTGG
>SNQJ01S0010204.1:32476-58735 GCA_010110895.2 Picea sitchensis | reverse complement strand
ATTATCACTATGGGCCCTCTGGGCCCCCCCACTACCTCTCTAGCTACCTTACATACACTAGCAATTACTACAACCAACAAACAATGCCTTCTTCCTCAACAAATAGCCCTTCCATGTCCCAATCCAAGCACAATAATGAATGAGGAATGATAATTGAGTAACAATGAATGAAAGAGTGAAAGTGTGAATCTACACCCAAACAAGCCACAAGATAGATTTATGCATTTACATGGAAATCAAGAGTCACATGGCCTTCCCCAAGAAGCTCATGTAACCACTTATCTCAATTAAAGAAATTATGGGTAAATAAAATATAATAAATGACTTATCCCCTTAATCCCCCTCTCTCGTGGAATCATACCCCCCCTATAAATCTTTTCCTTGTTCGTCTAGCAACCAACGATGTATTTTATTATTAATAATGATCAAAACATTACATTTCCTAAGAAATTTGGCCTCTTTTAATTGTTTGGGCACTTTGGCCTCTTTTAATTGTTTTGGCACTCCAACCTTTCATAAATTAACAAAATACATTATTTAATATGGGGAATCAAAACTGAGATATTACATTACCCTCCCCCTTATTTTGGCGTGCTATCCCCAGGGTATATACAAAACATAAATCCAAATTTCAAAATTTATTCAAAAAGTTGTGAGTACTCTGCCTGCATGGCATATTCATGCTCCCAAGTAGCATCTTCAGGACCGTGGTAGGTCCACTGAACTTTTACCAGTTCTATGACTCGATTTCATAGAATTTTCACTTTTCTGTCCAAAATGCACACTAGCTGGACCTAAAAGTCTCCCTCTGGATCTACTTGAATCAAATGTCAATCAATAATGTGGTTAGGATCATGTACATAATTTTTCAACAAAGAGACATGAAATACATTAGGCACATTCATGGAAGCAGGAAATTAAAGTATGTATGCAACTGACCCTATTCTATCCAATATGTCAAATGGACCACATAATCTAGCTACTAACTTTGTACATCTACCCAACATCAATGAGTTCTTCTTGGGATTCTCTTTTAAAAGAAAATTCTCCCCCACTCTAAATTCTCTAGTTTTCCTATTCTTATCTGCATAATTTTTCTGTCTATCTTGAGTTGCCTTTAAATTTTGCTTAATTCTAATGATTTGGTCTTCCATATCCTTGAGCAATTCTAGCCCAAGTACCACTCTGTCTGGTGAGTTGTCCCAAATCACTGGAGTATTTCATTTCCTACCATACAAATCTTCAAATGGGCTCATTTTCAATGAAGCTTGATACCTGTTATTATAGGAAAACTCAACCAAGTGCAAGTAATCTTCCCACTTAGATGGCCTATCCATCACATACATTCTCACCATGTCTTCAATTACTTGGTTGACTCTTTTTGTTTGCCCATCTGATTGTGGATGATATGTTGTGTTAAATTTCATATTTGTACCAAATCCTTTAAACAATCCCCTCCATAATTTTTAAGTAAACTTTGTATCTTTACCTGAAACAATTGCCTTAGGTATCCCATTCAACCTAGCAATCTCCCTCATGCAAATTTCTACAATATTAATCATTGTATGAGTCATTTTTACAAGAAAAAATGAGCAACCTTTGTCAATTTATCAACCACTACCATTATTGAATCATGTTGCATTGTTGTCCTGGCTAATTTAGCTATAAAATCGATGGTTACCACTTCTCATTTCTTCTCTGGAATTGGTAACGGATGTAGAAAACCTTTTGGGTGTCTATTCTCAAACTTCACTCTTTGACATTCCATACATTTGGAAATGTAATTATAAACATATTTCTTCACTCCTTGCCAAAAGAATTGGCTTCTTACCACTGCAATTTTTTTTTCTGGTAATCGAGATGTCCAACATAAAAAAAAATTATGCATTTATTTTAATACCAAATTCCTAAGTTCTCCAGAAATAGGAACATAAATTCTATTTTTATGCATAAGTAATTCACCTTCCTTCATCTCATATTCTTTAATTTTCTTCTGTACATTTTCTTGTTTTAATCTTTCTTTTACCTGTAGGTAATGTTGATATGTAACACCATCATCTAAAATTCTACTCTTTAAATATCATTGATGCATACTAATGGTTGTAGCATGCATGATATGTACTCTTCTACTAAGCGCATTGAAAACCTTATTTTATTTTCCTTTGATATACTTGATGTCAAAATCGTAGTAACCAACAAATCCCATAAAAGATGTGACTTCTAAAACATTCTTGGTTATTGGCCATCATCTAATTGCTTCAATATTCTTTTAATCCAATGCTATACCTTATTTTGAAATAAGGTTTCCCAAGTAATGGATATGTTCTTGGTAAAAATAACATATACTAAGCTTGGCATACAACTGATGTTCCCTCAGCACTTGCAATACCAATATCAATTGATGTTCATGATCTTCCTCTAGCTTAGAATAGATTAGTGTGTCATCCAAGAATACTATGAAAAACTTATCCAAATAAGTTTTGAATATTCCATTCATTAAGAACATAAAGACAATTGTCGCATTGGTTAGCCCAAATGGAACCACTACAAATTCATAATTCCCATACCTAGTTCTTACCTTGATTCTTACCCAGTGGTATCCTGATCTTAAGGCTATCTTTGAAAATATGTTTTCCCCTCTTAGTTGATCAAAGAGGTCATCAATTCTGGGTAGAGGGTATTTGTTCTTCACTATGGTTTTATTTAGATGTCTAAAGTAAATACATAGCCTCAACATTCCATCCTTCATTTTGACAAAGAATATTGGTGCTCCCCAAGGTGAAACACTTGGACGTATGTACTCTTTCTTCAACAATTCTTCCATCTTTATTTGTGATTATTTTAATTTTGGTGTACTCATTATGTAAGGTGTTTTTGGTATTGGGGAAACTAATGGTACTAAATCAATAGAGAAATATATCTCCCTCTTTGGTGTCAATCCTGGTGTTTCTTAAAATACATCTTCAAACTATTGCAGTACTGAAAAATATTCAAAGCTTGGCCCTTTTGTCTTTTCTGGATCCTCCACACGGGCTGCATACAATTGACATCATTTTCTAAAACATCTCTTAAGTTTTAAGGATGAAATCTCCCTTATAGAAATGGATCTTCAAATTCCTTTCACTCTTCTATGTTTTCTTTCTTCATCAAGACATGTAAATTGCTTATTTTGATAATCTAGGACAACATGATGTTTGTCTAGCCAATCCATTCCAATTAGAATATCATAAGATATTAATGGTATAGTATTTATATCAACATTAATATATACTCTGTTAATACTTATGGGACAACCTCTGACCATCTCATTGATCCTTCTTTTGGTTCCACTGGCTAGCTAAACCAAAATTGATTTTTCAGGCTTTTACTTTTCTCTAAATGTAATCTATCCATTATTTTAGGATCAATGTAACAATGGCTTCCTTCTGAATAAATTTAAATTGAAATAGGTTGATTATTGATCTTACCTTCCACCTCGATCATATTGTATTTGTACTCTGCTTGTCTATCTTCTAAGGATGCATATATTTTCCCCATGTCTTCTACTGTTGTATCCTCTTGGATGTTGTGTGTGGTATTCACTTTCTTTTTTTTGTGAGGGAAATCCTTGTACATGTGATATTATTTTCATCCCCAACATTGGATTGGTGGTCTCCCCATTTTTCCCAAGGAGTCTTCTCTCTTGGATTCATCCTTAGCAGGATGGTATTGTTGATTTTTATTTGGGATATTTCTATTGAAAGGAGGTTTGAATCCTTTCTTTCTTTGATCAAACTTCTCCTTCTTGTTATCCTTCCAATATTTTTGCAAATAATCTCTTCCCTTTCCTTGGTCATAAATGTACTTAGACTTCCTGATGGTCTCTATCAATATCCTCGACTCATCATATTGAATCTTCTCTTGATGAAATGAAGGAAGTCCACTCAAACACCTTTGTATTTTCACTTTCTCATCTTTTATAAACCACACATACTTTAGCAATCCCAAGAACTTATTTTCATACTGTTCCATGGTCATGCTTCCCAGCCTCAGTTCAAATAAATCTTGCATTTTATTTTCATAGAAGTTCTCTGAAAGGTACTCCTAAAAATATTTCTTTCATTGGTTCCAAGTGATCATTCTCTCATTTATGTTCTCAACTTTCTTAATATGATCCCACCACATAACAACTTGTCAATTTAAATGGTAAGTGGAAATTTTGGCTTCTTGGTTTGATGAGTAGTTATGTAATTGAAAATACCTCCTGAGTGCAAATAGCCATGCTTAAACATCATCTTCCTTTTATCTTTCACCATCAAAGGATGGTGGCTTAAAATTCTTCAACTCTCCTTGCAAATTGTCCTCTTCATGTATTCTTCTTTGGTGCCTAATAGGAGACACCTTTGGACTACTCATGAAATCCTTAGATGCATAAATTTCCTTCTTGATTAAGGAGGTGAGTGATTTATATGAGTTCTAATAGCACTTCTTGAATAAAAAACTCTTGTGTAGTTATCTCTTCTTTCATGATATCTTCCCTCTTCCTCCTGTCTTGAGTTTGATCCATTATTTTCTTGCCTCTACAACTGATTTAGGATTTGCATCACTTGAGAATTTATTTGATTTTTTTCTCTTATCAGTCTCTCATTGCCTTCTTTGTAGCTATGCACTTGTATTCCTAGGCTTCTCATAGTCTCTATTAATGTTTATTGCTCCCCTTTGTCCTTATGTCCATTTGATTTTGTATCTGTATTACCAACAATGATATTTTGTCCTTTGGCTTCTTTATCATGACTAAAGGCTCCCTCTCCTTCCTCCATTTCTTGAATATGAATTCTTATCCTGAACTGATATGTTTATACCCCCGAATTCTGCAAAATGTGCAAGCAACCATTTTTTAGAAATATGCATATCATAAAAAAATTCAATTAATGCTACAAGTCCTTTTTCTGCTTAAATTTATATTTAAATAAAAATTCTACAAATTGTAATAATTCTAGTTTATTCTCTTCTGAATCATATTTCCAACGACTATGCTCATGCCCCGATCCGATCTTTGAGATGAAAGTTATGGCTCTCAAAATTTAATTGTGGGTTAAAAATCTTGTTAACTTAAGCTTACTGGGATGCTAACGTGACACTCGAGTCCACTTGGAGCCTCAAGGTGGAACCATGGCATTCCCCTCGACAAGTTAGCCTTACCTCGTCGGCTTCCAACATATCTTCCTTTACCTCCTTCTTCCTCCATTGGTGCACGACTTATCTTTCGGTCCCCATTGTCTAGCTGACATGAGGTAGTATTTTATTAGGTCATGGGGATGGGACGACCCCATCCCACACCCATTTACCACAATACATGAATTTTAACGTTGGTTTAATCCAGTGGCTTAGGTGAAGTGGGCATCGACGGAGATCAATGACCCATGTCGAATTTCGAGCCGCCAACCTGCCAAACGTTAACCAATAGGGGAGGGTAATAAAAAACTAACGATGGTTAGGGACCTGGTGACATGGCACACATTGGTGGATTTCAACCCTAGGCCTAGGTTTAGCCTAACCACACTGGACTGTCTGCTCCTGCAATGCGGTTCCCTAGGTTTGAATCATGGTTCTACCTGACATGTGAACGCCCCACAATGGCACCCACTCTCTTGCCACTTATGCCACCATGCCACCATGTACTTTCCACTGTGGTAGTACACATCACCTATTTTCCACAGAATCTAACATGTTACTATTGGATTTACTTCAGACACATCTAGGATTTATTTTTCCTAAGGTTTTTCCTTTTTTATTAGTCATAATTATTCATTATCTAGTCTCCTATATTTTAGGGGAGAATATTCCACCTGGATAATATTCTCTTTCAGCTGACACTTTAGTTTGACTAGCTGAGTTGAGTTTAGATGTTGCATTTGTTTTGTCACCATGCAACATTGGGATCATCACCAGCTAATGCACACTTGCCTTGGGATCATCACCATACTGGAGCATTACCCTTGATTCCTTGATTTAACTCCTCACTACTCTCTGTTCAGTCAGTTAACTGAAGACTAGTTGACTAGTTAACTCAGTTAGGTGGCAGTTCACTCTCATAACTGCCTGAGAGACTAGAATAGGTGGCAGTTCACTCCCTTAACTGTTGGTGTGTGTCCAGATCACTCTAGACCACCACTATAGCGCATTTTTCCTCCTCCAGTGTGAACTCATTGAGTTATACAAAGTATATCATGTGTAAATTATTCATTATTCATTAAGGTTAATGAGAATTCTTTCATTCTTTCTCTCCTTCTTATTCTTTCTCAAATTATCTCTGCAAATGTGTGTATTATTTTTTATCTAGATATATTCTATGTAGTTTCAACACATTTACAAGGTATCAGAGCCGACGGACTGCTAAGCAAAAGCTACACCAAAATGTTTTGCAGGGATTTCTTCCCCGCAAACTTACCTCCCCTCACAATCGCCTGAGCACGGTGTCCTTCCTTCCAGGGAGGGAAGGGAGCTTGCTGAGTTGATGCACCTATTGCTGCCACAATTTATTCTTTTGGATTGATCTTCCGAAGTGAGACAGAAGTGATACCACTCCTGAGAGGGGAAAGATTGAAGACAACGAAAAGATGGATTTCCAAAAAGAATTCATTCTTACACCTTACAACTATTTTCCATGGAAGGAGAAATATCCATACATATCCGAACAAGAGGGTTATATAGGTTAACCTTGAATACAGATACAAAAATGACATCAACGATATAAAAATACAAGTACTTAAATCATATGGATGAGGCACTCAGAACAATTTGCAGTCTTATTTCTCTCGATCTCCTTTTTCACATATCTTCCTGTAAGACTCCCAATGAAGCTTGTACCACCTTGGAAGGGCTCTTTGGAAAACATGATGATATGAGGGGAAACATGTTGGAGGTGGATATGCTCACATTGGATAAAAAACACTTCGACAATATCCAAGATTTCTTTACAAAATTCAGGGATTTATTGTCACAACTCAAAGTTTGTGGGGTTGATACATCGAAGGAGGAGAAAAAAATGGTTCTCACCATTCTCTCCAAGATTGGTCCTGAATTATCTGTATTCGTATCCACATTCCATTATGTCATATTCACCTCTAGAGCCACCTAGAAGATGCCTTCTCTTGAGGAATTTATCGAATCCCTAACACAAGAGAAAACCAAGCTCATCAACATGGACACAATCAAAGTCCCAAGGGAGAATGCACTCACTTTGCATGATGAAAGCCAAAAATATCATAAATATAAAGATAAATATAAACAAAAATCTCATTCACATTCAAAGAAGGAAGGGTACACAAAACCCTTCACCGATGTCTTAGGATCCAAAGAGGAAAAGGGAAGAAAAGGGGAGAAATGCACGTACTATCATAAAGGATTCCATTCGGAATCCGTATGCATGGAAAAAAAAAAGATCTGATGTCTCAAATACTTCAGCAAAACAACCTTGGATATCACATCCTTGAGGGTTCCAAGAAAAAGAAGCTAGAATATCTAAATTCCAAGAAAGGAAATTCTAGCCATGCCTTGATTACCATCAACTCCTCTCCCGATGCTTGGATCATAGATTCAGGAGAATCACATCACGTGGCTGCCTCAAAAGAAATATTTTCTTCATTGGATGCATGCAAAGTTCTTCCTATTATGTTGGGGGACAAATCTTCTATCAAAGTCACCGGAAAAGGAAGGATTGAAATCACCAACGAATGTGTTGCACGTTCTGAAACTGCTTCGAGAATGTGCTGCACGTTCTGAAACTTTCATCAAGATTCTCTCCGTTTATCACATGAATAATTCTGACACTGTAAATAAATTCATATTCAGACCAAATTCCATGGACATCTATGACATGCAAACCAATTCCAGGGTTTCTACCGATGAGGTAAATCATCAGTCTAGATTGTATACATTTTCTGAATTCATTGAACCTGATTCTACTTTATTGCTTACTCATGCTAATGAAAGTAGTAGAATACGTCACGAAAGGTTTGGACATTTGAATTTTAGATACATGAAACAACTTAGCAAGAAAGTATTGGTTGATGGTCTACCAAACATCCATTTCTCCAAGGGAGTATGTGAGGAATGTGTTCTCGGAAAACACCATCAAGAGAAATTCGACAAAGGAAAGTCTCAGAGAGGTTCTGCACCTTTAGATCTGATCCACAATGACCTTATGGGTCCTTTTATGCATCCATCCATCAAGAAAGAGAGGTTTTTTCTCATTTTTTCTGATGATTTCTCACATTTTACATGGATCTACTTTCTCAGGAAAAAATATGAGGTCTTTCAATACCTCAAAGATTTCAAAGCCCTGGTTGAGACACAGTCTAGAAAGAAGATCAAATTCCTCCGAACTGAAAATGGGGGAGTATGTAAATCATGAGATCCATAATCTTTTCCATGAGGCAGGGATTCAGTTGCAACACATAGTTCCCTATACTCTACAACAAAATGAAGTTGTTGAGAGGAAAAATAGATCTCTAAAGGAGACGACATATTGCATGCTGCATGAAAAGTCACTACCACAGAGGCTATGGGCCGAAGTACTTAATTGTGCAACATACATGAAAACCAAATATCCCCATAGATCTGTCAAGGATAATACCCCCTACAAGGCTTGGAGTGGCCTCAAATTGGAAGTGACCCACTTTCACATTTTCGATTTACGTGCATGGGCCCAGATTCCTTCTGAAAAGAGGAAGGCACTTGATCCACATAACACTGAGTGAATTTTTGTTGGATACCTTGACGGTCTGAAGGGATATAGGATTATTGATCTTTCCTTAGACTGACTCATCATTGAGCAAAGTGTCAAATTTGAGGAAAGTGTATCGCATGCACCTCAACAACCACATGCAGGAACCTTCATTCTTCCACCTGTCTGAGATGATGAGCATGCACATGCCGAATCGTATTCAGATGAGAGTTATGATTCATAGGACTCAGATGATTCATATTCAGAGTCAATACAGTCAGATGTAGAGTCAGAGAATCTATATGTAGTTACAAAGCCAGAGCAGAGGCCCAAGTGGGCACCGACTACTCTTCAGGATGCAGGGGATCTTGTTGGTGATCTAGCTGATACTAGGAGGACTCGATCTGATTTCGAGGAGCCTCCTATTTCACTAACTGCCACTGAACCATTTCCCTCCAGACATATTTTCTTGGTTCAATCTTTAGATCCACAATCTTATGGCGAGGCTTCTCGAAATCCCTTTTGGGAATCCTCCATGTAGGAAGAGTACAACTCCCTCCTCAAGAACCAGAGTTGGGATCTGGTTACCCTTCCTTCTGAGAGGAAAATTGTCAGATGTAGATGGGTCTATAGGACCAAGAGCACACTGGATAGACAGATCAATATATACAAAGCTAGGCTTGTCACCAAATGCTTTCGGCAGGTTAATGGTATTGACTATGATGAGACCTTCGCTCTAGTAGTAAATATGGAATCGTACCTGTTGTCACAAAACTTTGTACATTGTAAATCATACTTGAATGTCTACATGATCAGGAAAAATGATTCAATTCTACTCTTAGTTCTGTATGTTGATGATTTGTTGATCACCGGTTGCTTGAATTCAACGATTTCTATAGTCAAGATGATTCTACATGAAAGGTTTTTGATGACGAACATGGGTCTGCTACACTTCTTCCTTGGACTGGAGATTAGTTAGGATGCATCGGGAATCAAACTATTTCAAGCCAAGTATGCACGAGATCTCCTTGAGAGATTTCACATGAAAGACTGCAAGTCTGCTCCGACTCCTTTCCTATCAGGAGTCAAACTTGAGGATGGTGGGGAAACTCAGTGGTTGACAACACACTTTATAGACAATGTTGGCCCTTGACCAAGTTTTGAGGAACACTTGGTCAGATTTGACCGGTTTTGGACATCGAAACCCTGTCAAAGATGGAGCGCTAGGTGAAGTAGAGATCACGAGATCTCGACCCACTTTTGGGGCCCTTTTAGGGTTTTGGGTTAATGTAATGGGAAAGGGATGTCCGCCCATGGGTTTACCCATGTTTAGGCCTATGTTGTAAAGTATAAATAAGTAGGTAGGCAATGTAAGAAGAGTCGATGGCTTAGTGCTAGTAATTATATCTGTGTGATAGAATGTAAATGCTCTGTGCATGATTGTAAGAGGCTTACAGACCTGAGTGCAAGTGTTGTGAGTGCTGAGTGCACAGATTGTAAGAAGGCTCTGTAATAGATCTACACGAAGAAGGAGGATCTAGCAAGGTGCATGTAGATCTCCTGTCCTATGCAGAGTACAAGTTAAGCTCTGTGTTGTAATCAAATTGACTAAAGCTAATAAAGAAGAAGAATACTTTTTGTATGTAGCCCCAGGGTGGGGGTGAACCACGTAAACTTGTGTGTCACGCTTTGTGTTGTTTATTCCTTGTGTTTTCATTACCTTGCTAAGTGTTATGCCATGATTAGACAGTTTTGCTTATGCTTTGTGATTTACTAGATGTATATGAATACTATATTTGATGTGTATGAGGATGGTTAGTGCTGCTCTACAAGATCTAATATGTTTTGTTGTTGCTAAGCATTGAAATATATTATATCTGAGCAAGTCTTGTGATGCTCTGTCTTATATGCGAAGTACAATAAGGGTGAATAAGTGATGAATGAACGATGCTAAGTTCTCTGTAAAGGATATAAACATAGATTTGTGTCCCAGCTAAGGTTGCAGACACCTGAGTCTTGCAACCACCCCTGCCTCTACCTCGGGTGAGACTTTATCTGCTTCATAGGTGTTTCCGAGAGGGCCGGTAGTTAGGGTTTTGTTGGTGCTCTCTTGAGCATTGAAACCTGGTTCTTCCCCTATGCCAACAAATGGTTCCATTGCCAAGACCTGAAACTGTGAATGTTGGGAACTGGGGAAGAAGAAATTTTGTGCAAAAGAAAGCTCTGTGCGAAGATCTTCTTACCTAGTGCCCAGATTTTTACTCGACCTGTGAAGCTTTGTGCCAGGAATAAGGTCATATATGGAGAAAGGAATATCATATCCGAAGAAAAGAAGCGAGATATGAACGCTCTATGCTCTAAGAAAAGTAAAAGTGGAAATTTTTGGAAGAAAGAAGTCAGATCTGCAGAAAAGAGGTAAGATCAGTAAGCTTTGTGCTCTAATAAAGGTAAGAGTAGTCAAAAGTGTTTATATCTGAAATCTTTGTTCTCTGTAGAAGTAAGATAAGTGAAATTTTTTGTTTCTAAAGAATGGATCTAGGTATGTTTGATAGATTTTGTCCTAGCTTCAAAATTGGGGCATTAATAGATGAAAGAAAGTTTGATATGAATAGATTTGATAAGTATAATGATAGATATGTTAAAACTATGCATAGAAAGAACGTCTGGACTAACAAGTGGATGCAGGATCCTAGAAAGTGTTTTGTGTAGGTTAGCTACCACGATCCTGGTGCACAGTACATAAGAAGTTGGGGAACATTTAAACAAAAGAGAGGGTTAACCCTTTGTTACAGTTGCAGAAGATCAGGACATCTTGCTAAGGAATGCCCTGGTGGAAGACCTAGTTGTCTCTGTTGCAAAGCTTTGGACCATGAAGTGTTGGATTGCCCTAGAATGATTGCTAAGCTTGAAAGAATGAAACTGAATGAAGAAAACCCTAAGGAAAATCCAGAAATAGTAGAAACTCAGAAGGAATAAGAAAATATATTGCTACAGATGAAAGACACCTTGAATGACCATTGACATGTTAGGCTAATAGAGATCTTCAAAGAAAAGGAGCAAGTCGAAGAAAGAATAGGGGACTTCGACATTGATTGTATTCTTGATGAAGAAACACAAGTGAACATTATGCCCGAAAGAACTTGGGAAGCTATAGGAAAGCTTTCCATGATCCCTTCCTAGGAGGAACAAGTTTATTCAGAGGAAAGCTAGTAAACCTATGTGGAAGGTTCGCTCGGATACCTATGACTATCAATGGAACTTCGACAGAGGAAGAATTTGAGATTATTAAATTTGTTGAAGACAACGCCCCATTTACCATGCTCATAGGAAAACCTTGGATTGATAGAGAACAAGCCAGATGAAAAGAGGAAGAAGCAGTTTTGGAACAGAAGAAGAAAGAGTTAAAAGACATTATGACCAGAAGGATCGTGCACTTTATTGAAGAACAAAAGAGTAGATCACAGATATTTAATACTAGCAACTCCGATGTCGAGGCTAAGAGACCACTAGAGGACCTGTAGAAGATTGAGTTACCTATTTTTGATACAGAGGAAGTATTATCCAGGAACCCTAGGAAAGACTTTCAACAATGCGAAGTAACTAAGACCAAAAAAGATAAGCATCAGAATGGTAAAAGTATTACTAAGACGAAGCTCACTGGGAAGAAGGCTAGAAAGTTAAGAAAGAAAAGGGATAATAATGTAAGGTTACAAGAGGTTTTAGAGGATACTTCGCAGATAGAAAAATTGCAGAATTGGAACTTCGTCGAGATATCAGAACAACGACACAGATTAATTTTCCATGACGAAGCAATATAGCCATTCAACTTCCACTCCGAACGGGAAAAAAAGAAATAAAGGTTCGTCATCCAACCATTGAACTGCACCATAACAGGTTGAACAAGAGTTAATGAAGGATCATAACTATTGCCAACAAATCGTTACTAATTTTCCCTACTTAGTCCATCGCGCCACACACCGAGAATACTTTTTTCTAAGTGATAATTCGAGCTCGAAACCTGAGATTAACCGACCCTGAGATCATTGCCTTGTTCCCATACTATTCACTGTAGTCTCTGAATTCCTTTTACACCCGAGCTAGCTGACCCAAGCTTGTATGTCAGACGAGATCAACGTTGCTGAGAAAATCGTTGAAGAAGTTTTAATTGACTTAATGACTGAGAGATTCATGTCGAAGCGAGGAATGTCTATAGGTGTACATGCATTGTCCTTGGGAGCATTTCCATCTTCCCCCTCCACTGCTCGAATAGGACCATCCCGACTGCCTTCGAAAAGATGATCTAATACCGAAAACAACTTCGCCACTGTGAATATGATCCCAAGTATCTTGCCTAAGTATATCCCACCACTAAGCAGCACAATGAATCGAGACACTGTACCCAAAGACTTCGACTATGTCGTGGTCACTACGTACCTCCTGAAAGGTGTGCGCACAGTTCATGCTAACCAGGAAAATCTCACAGCGCTGAAATTTAGTGATTTTAACCTTAGAGATCGCAAGGTTTACAGTATGCTAGCCCCGCACAAGTACTTAACTATCACAAAAGGAATGAACCCAAATATTTTCCCTCAACAATGGACCCATAACCTCACACAGTCAACCCTCCTCAATGTAATGAAGATTCCACAGTTTGGGAGGCATTAGGAAGTGAATGCATGTGTCAGATTATTGTTTTCCTGCTACCATGGAGGATACTTATGGTTGGACCATCGCATTATGGTGGATCTGATTCCGATCAATCAGATCACGGGGCTAATCATGTAGGGCCTTGACTCGCAGGATTTTTACCCTGGAAAGACTACATATCGTGCTCTTTCCTAGTGAATAAAAGACACATATGGCGATGTAGAGAAGGGCACGCGAGGCTACAAGGTAGCCTCCATTGAGAATGTAGTAGTGCACCTCAGTTTCCAGATGATCGTAGGGAAGTTATTCCACAAAAATAGACCCACACAGGTGACTGGATTTGTAGTTGACCTCACAGGGAAGTGCATGAAAGGACTACAAATGAACTGGGCAAAGTACCTTATAAATCAACTAGAGCTTGACTGTAGAGAAGCGTAGGAACAAGGGTATGAGTTCCACTTTAGTTGGTTGATCATACTCATCGATTTCATCGCTTGGGAGCTACCAGAAGGTGCCACTTTTCCAGAGATAGAACCCTTCGAACCACTAGCCATGAAGTTCTGTACGCTATGGTACTCCAATGACATGAACAAGCAGTGATAGTCCAATGCCATCTTCCACGCTTATTACAATCAATTGAAGAATGAAATCCACTCTACACCACACATCACACCAAACACACTTCATAGGTTTAGACCTTTGATCAAATTCAGTGTAGACTGCCACTTCACCTATATCACAATGCACGCTGATGAGCACAAACAACAACTCCAATTGTACTATAAGTTGACAGAAGAAGACTTGGAGCAGATTACCAAGGAATGGTCGGTGGACCTCCTTGTTCCAATGGAAATCGCAGAGATGTCTAACATGGATAGCCCCGAAGCTATGCCAGATACACCTGGACCGCGCAAGACTAAGAAGGACGTGGAAGTTCAAGATATCCATATCACATCCACGAAGACTACTTCGATCTCACCTACGAAGGGAGGTGATGGTGAAGAACTAGGTCTCATAGAAGTTGAGAAAAACAAAGGCGAGGTTACTCTGCCTAAAGAGGAGGAGGAACCCTCCAAGAAAAGGAATATTACCCCACCAAATCCCTTGTCTCGAAAGAAATCTAAGGCCACCTGGACTACATTTAAGACCACCCTCGCACAAGACGACTTCGAATTCTTGATCGCTGCATTGATTGATGCCTCACTAGAGATCGCAGAAAAGAAAGAAGTGAAGTAGGAGGAGGCATTCATCTAGATCAAGGGTGAAATTCAAGAAGTGCAGTAGGCACTCTAGTCCAGTAGAGCAGTTTCTACGATGCCCTTTACAATTGAAACAACAGGAACAACTGATAAGCCCACCCAATTATGCCAGATCATCGAGAAAGTTGAAGCTCGCCTTCGATGAGCTCAAGAAGACACAACACAAGCCACCCAGGCTTAGGTACAGGTATAGATCACACTTATAGTAAAACATAGGAAGGTAGAACATGAGAAACTTTCCTTACAAGCGAAGTGGGAGGAGGAAAAAGCACAATTACAGCAGAGCAAGGACCATTTGCTAGAAGAGCAACTTGAAGGACATGAAAGAGTTCACAGAGCACTTCGCTCTGTGATGATCAATCAAGTGAAAATTGAAGAACGTGTCCAAAAGTAGGTGGCACAACTTGAAGAAGTAATCCAACAACTTCAGCAACGCATCATAAATATGGAACTTCGTGCCGTGCCCAAGACTCCACAAGAAGTAAGAGACCTAAGGGAGGAAACTTCCCGCATCGCAGTTGAAAGATTAAAAACCTTGGCTTTTGAATGTAAGTAGCTGAGCGCTAGAAGTGCCAAGACTTATGATAACCTCATAGAAAACCCAGAATTGTAGACATCAGAAGCACAAGTCCAAGAAGAAAAGAAACATGCAGATACGCTATAGATGCAACTAAAGTTCTTGACCCTAGTCGAGAGAATGAAGCGATTTATAGAACAACGCACCACCCAACAACAGGTACACATGCTGCAAAGTAAAGTGATGGAAGTCTCTCAACGACTTCAACCACTCCAAGAGAAATCATGCCACTTGTTCACTGAAGTTGAGAGCCAGGCAACTGAGCTTGAACAAGTTTTAATCACCACAGAACAGTGCATAGAAGGACCAGTAAACGACATAGTGATATAGGAGTTCACTGAGCAAGAGGTTGTCACACTGTATTAGGTTGAAGTAGCTCAGGCCAAGCTCGAGACGTTCGAAGCAGAACTGATTAGACTAGATTGACTCGGGATGAGTCATAGGTGAGTTTTGGGGGCCTGTTGGCCCTTGACCAAGTTTTGAGGAACACTTGGTCATATTTGACCGGTTTTGGACAATGACACCTTATGAAAGATGGAGCGCTGGGCGAAGCAGAGATCACGAGATATCGGCCCACTTTTGGGGCCCTTTTAGGGTTTTGGGTTAATGTAATGGGAAAGGGATGTCGGCCCATGGGTCTACCCATGTTTAGGCCTATGTTGTAAAGTATAAATAAGTAGATAGGCAATGTAAGAAGAGTCAATGGCTTAGTGCTAGTAATTAGATCTGTGTGATCGAATGTAAATTCTTTGTGCATGATTGTAAGAGGCTTGCAGACCTGAGTGCAAGTGCTGTAAGGGATGAGTGCATAGATTCTAAGAAGGCTTTGTGCTATATATACACGGGGAAGGAGGATCTGGCGAGGTGCGCGCAGATCTCCTGTCCTATGCGGAGTACAAGTTAAGCTCTGTGCTATAATCATATTGACCAAAGTTAATAAAGAAGAATAAGAATTTCTAGACGTAGCCCCATGGTGGGGGTGAATCACGTAAACCTGTGTGTCATGCTTTGTGTTGTTGCTTCCTTGTGTTTTCATTATATTGCTAAGTGCTATGCCATGATTAGATAGATTTTCATATGCTTTGTGATTTACTAGATGTATATGAATAGTATATCTGATGTGTATGAGGATGCTTAGTGCTGATCTACAAGATCTAATATGTTTTGTTGTTGCTAAGCACTGAAATATCTTATATCTAAGCAAGTCCTGCGATGTTTTGTCATATCTGTGAAGTACAATAAGGGTGAATAAGTGATGAATGAATGATGCTAAGTGCTCTGTAAAGGATACAATCACAGATCTTTGTCCCAGCTAAGGTTGCAGACACTTGAGTCTTGCAACCACCCCTGCCTCTACCTCGGGTGAGACTTCATCTGCTTCGCAGGTGTAGCCGAAAGGGCCGATAGTTAGGGTATTGTTGGTACGCTCTTGAGCGTTGAACCCTGGGTCTACCCCTATGCCAACAAACAACTAGTGGGGAGCTTGTTGTATCTCACACACTCCAGACCAAACCTCTCATATATAGTTGATGTAGTTTCAAGGTTCATGCAGGAACCGCATGAGCTACATTGGAAGGCCGCAAAGCATGTCCTTCGATACGTATAGGGAACCATCACCTTTGGGATTCATTATGCAACAAAATCTACATCATATCTCATCAGCTTTAATGATTCTGACTAGGTTGGTGATAGCACTGATTGCAAGTCCACATCTACTTACTCACTCAGTCTTGGTTCCAAGCCTATCTATTGGTAGAACAAGAAGCAAGTTGCCATTGCTTTATATTCAGCTGAGGAAGAGTACAGAGGGGTAGTTAACATAAGCATTCAGGCTATGTGGCTATGACATTTCCTCACTGAGTTGGGAATTTAGTTTCATCGATTGATCGTCATATTGTGTGAAAACCAAAGCACTCTGAATTTCTGTAGAGATCCAGTTCATAGGCATCAGACGAAGCACATCAAGATCCACATGAACTACATTCATGACTTAATACAAGGAGATCATCGACTTACAGTTTTGTCCTTCAGCATAATAAAAGGAAAACATCGTCACCAAGACCTTCACTGAGAAGAAGTTCCATTCTTTGGGAAGTTGTCTTGGAGTAAAGGAAACAATTGCCTAGCAACTGTAGTTCTTATTTTTACATACATTGTACCTTGAGGGGGATTTTTTCCCATGAGGTTTTCCCTCTTTCCTCACTTTATTTTTAGTGTATCTTTTGTATTTGGGTACCTAACATGGCATCATTGCCAGGACCCATTCTTTATTTTCACCATAGTGATGTTCATGGGGGGTGTTGGAGTTACTTCACACACACCTAGGATTTATTTTTCCTAAGGTTGTTCCTTGTTTATAGTTCATAATTAGTCATTATCCAGTCTCCTATATTTTAGGGGATAATATTCTACCTGGAGAATATTCTCTTTCAATTGACACATCAGTTTGACTAGTTGAGTTGAGTTTAGATGCTGCATTGGTTTTGTCACCATGAAACATTGGGATCATCACCAGATAATGCGCACTTTCCTTGGGATGATCACTAGACTAGTGCATTACCCTTGATTTCTTGATTTAACTCATCACTACTCTCTGTTCAGTCAGTTAACTGAAGACTAGTTGACTAGTTAACTCAGCTAGGTGGCATTTCACTCCCGTAACTGCTTGAGAGAGTAGAATAGATCACAATTCACTCCCGTAACTGTTTGTGTGTGCCCAGATCACTCTATACCACCACTATGGCTCATTTTTTCTCCTCCATTGTGCACTCATTGAGTTATACAGAGTATATCATGTGTAAATTATTCATTATTCATTACGATTAATGAGAATTCTTTCATTCTTTCTCTCCTTCTTCTTATTTCTCAAATTCTCTCTGTAAATGCATGTATTATTATTTAACTAGATATATTCTATGCAGTTTCAACAAATTTACAGTTATCCCCATGTCATGTTGATGTCAGCACTACAAAAAATTTCTTAATTTTTCCTAATTTTGTCAAATTTCATAATTTTCACAAATTGTGCCCAAATTGTGCCCAAATTCCTATTTTTTGGGGGATGCCATTAAAAATTGTGATTGAGATTCATATGGCTCTATTTTGGGTCCTGTAACAATATCTTCGACTGAAAAACATGTAATTTGACTCCTACATGTCGAATTCCCCATGAAATTAACTATAAAATTTGGGGCTTTTGCCCAATTTCACCCAATTGCTTCCAATTTTTTCGACGGATGCAAAATAACCCATAATTCTACCATATAAAGATCTCATTTTTTTCATTCTTCCAATAAAATTTGGGAATTTCCATTTCCTTGTTAATTTCCCTCAATTGGCTTGTGAAATCCCTCTCAATTCCACTGTTGTAACCTCATCAAACGAAATTGCAGATACCATATGCAATTATATTTTTACAAATTTCAAATTTGTGCTATGTTAACCAACCGATCCGGGATCAGTGTATGTAAACTCTCTCTGATACCAATCTGTAACATACCCATCCACCCACCCATAGGAAGGGAATTCTACTTCAAATTAAACACTTCAAACTAATTTCCAAATCTGATGACATTTAACTAATAAAGAAGCATGAAGGACTCACATGAAATCATCAAGATTCATTCTACAACATAAAATAAATGAATATAATTCCATTTACAACAATAACCAACAATCATGCATATTACATAATATGAATCTTAGAGGTAATAAATAATATACAACAGAAATAAATACACAAGTAGAGAAAACATCAAGAGCACTTATCTTTATTAAAACCAATCACCAACTGGTTGCAGACCAAGGATGTTCCACCCAACCATAGAAACTGTTGTTCCAATTTTCAGTAACAATGTCACCCCCAATCCAGGGCTATGAATCCACAAGGATGTGTCTAGGGTGTCACTCAACTTCCCAAACTAGTCAACTCTCAATCTCTCAAAGGTTTATCAACACAAATAAATCCTAAGTACACCAAATATCTTCTCTCTAGATTACACAACCCAAGAGAATGGCCCCCCTTCTCTACCATGTAGTCCCTTAGGTTTTCCACCTCTTTCCAGTGCTCGAGTACACCTGGTCAGGAATATCCATGTTAGGACTCTTTGGACTTGCAGTTGTGAATACAATATAGTACATGAAAATGCATCTCAAGCAGGCAGGCATAAATTCATGGCTAGAATACACCAATAATCACTATAACCAACAAAAAATGGCTTCTTCCTTAACAATTCTCCATCCCATGTCCCAATCCAAGCACAAGAATGAATGATGAATGATAATTGAGCAACAATGAATGAAAGAGTGAAAGTGTGAATGGAGAAGAAACCACAAACAACCCACATGATGGGTTTATGTATTTACCTAGAAATCAAGAATCACATGGCCTTCCCCAATAATATCATGTAACCACTTCTCTCAATTAAAGAAAATATGGGTTAAAAAATATAATAAAATACTTAGCTACTTAATCCCCTTCTCTCGTGGAATCATATCCCCCTATAACTCTTGTCCTTGTCTGTCTATCAACCAATGATGTATTTTATTATTAATAACAATAAACAAATTACATTTCCTAGGCACTCTGACCTTTTTTAATTGTTTGGGCACTCCGACCTTTTATAAATTGAAAAAATACATTGTTTAATATGGAGAATCAAAACTGGGGTATTACACCATACCTTTCCATGCTTCTTATGGAACTTTTTTCTTCACTTTTAGTAGGATATCTATTCAAAACATAAACGAAGAAAGCTACTACTTTTGCCCAAAAATCATTGGAAAAATGTTTTTCCTTCATCGTGCTTCTAGCCATATTCATAATGGTTTTGTTTTTCCTTCATAATGCTTCTAGCCATATTCATAATGGTTTTGTTTTTCCTTTCAACTACACTATTTTGTTGATCTGTATAACTTCCTGTAAACTATGTTTTGATCCCATGCTACTTGCAGAAATCATGAAAAACATTTGAATCATATTCAAATCCTATGTCTAATCTTAACACTTTAATATGATGACCACTTTTCTTCTCCACCATTGCGTTGAATTCTCTGAACTTTTCAAATTTTCTGATTTCTTTGCAAGAAAGTACACCCAACTATTTCTTCTATAATCATCTATGAAGGTTAGGAAGTAGTAACTTCCTACAAGTAACTTGGTATGCATTAGACTACATAGATCTATATGAACCAACTCCAATGGTGCCTTTTCTCTATAATACACCCCTCTAGGAAAACTTTCCTTGTGTTTCTTTTCTAGAATTCAACTCTCACATGAATTGGACCACTCTTGAATGGGATACAAACCTTCAACCGTATTTTTCTATTGTAATAGTTTTAGACCACCAAAATGTAGATGACTAAATTTGAGATGCCACAACCAAAAATCAACTAAACATGTTTCATTTTGGGCAAGTGAGACATCTTGTCTATCATAATTCATGGAAAAATTATACATTATGTTCTTTGTCATCTTCACCCTATCAATCAACATATTACTCAGAGGTTTATCATATATGAAACAATCATTTTCCTTCAATATTACATCATACCCTTTTTGAATAAGTTGGAAAACACTAATAAGATTATGTTTCAAACCTAGGGCATAATACACATATGGTATGTGTCTTTTCTGACCTTGTTTGGTCCATATTTTGACCATTCCTTTTCCCATGACTTTCAGAATATTTTATGACCCCAACATGACTTTAGTCCTCACTTAATCATCCATATATGTGATTAATATTTTGTCTCATGTCATATGATTGCTACATCCACTATCTAACAACCAAATATCATTATAAGTCTCTTGAGAAACATTACAAGTAAGAAATAACAAGTCTTCATAGTTCTCAACAGTGTTAGAATAATTTGCATCCCATATTCTAAGGTCAACCTTCTTATTCCTACATTCATGAGAATAATGACCCAACTTGTTACAATACAAACATTTAACTTTGGATTTGGAATACCTATGATTTGTCTATGAGATTTTTCTATTGCTACCCCTTAAGCTATGGGGATTTTTATTCGGTCTCCTTTCTTGTTATGAACTATATATATATTTTTCTTTTGTTTCTCTTTCCCCTGCCTCTTGAAATTGATGCTCCTCTTCCTCTTGATATTGAAACTTGAGATATGAATTAATTTTCAAAGGAATATTCATACCTATTCATCCTGGATCCATGGGATAACAAGGATCCCAACAAATCATCCAATGATAGTTTTTTCAAGTCCTTAGACTCTTCAATGGCTATAACCACTACATCAAACTTATTTGGAAAGGTTATAAGAACCTTCTCTACCACTCTTTGATCTATAATATCTTCACTGTTCATCCTTAACTGATTTATTGTGTTCATGAATTGGGCCATGTACTAGTCCACTGACTTTGAATCCTTCATCTTTAGATTCTCAAAAATCATTTGTAATGTTTTCAACTTGACTATCTTTACCTTCGTAATTCCCTGATAATTGGTCTCTAAGATGGTCCCTGCTGTTTTAAAGAATCTCACTGCTGAGATATTGACAAATATATTTTCATCCAAACTGTTTTGGATGAGATAGAGATATTTTTCATCCTTCTTCCTATTATCTTTGAGCTAATCCTTTTGAGCATTGGTAAAAACTTGCTCAGCTGCATGATCAACTAGTTCTGTATAGTCATGAACTACAAAATCCCAAACATCCTGAGAATGTAATAACATCCTCATCTCGATTGACCAAACTTTGTAATTTTTCCTTGTGAGAGTCGGGATCTGTGGCTTTGCAAAATTTTTACTTGAAGCCATATTCCTCTAAAACAATTCCTTGCAAAATATAAAAAGGAACAATATATTTTTCTTTCTTGAAAATTCTCAACTTAAGTAATAATATATATTAGTGAATATGTATTGGCGTCCTCCTTTACACAATATATATATGTATTTTGGAAAAATATACCATGTGCTTTTAATAAAAGGCCATATGTTTAAAATATACCATATAAATTCTGATTTGAATGAAACACTAAAAAAATTAAATAATTAATATATGCTAAGAATTATTCACAAGAAATTTATGAAATTTACCACAAGAAAGTAAATGTATGATCTTGGCAATTGTAGCCAAAGAAGGAACATGTAAGAGGTTATCTGTGCACTTGTTATTAAGCAGCGACAACTGCAAAAGAATGCAAAGACTTTTTCCGAGGGATTTCCAGGGTATTGGCCCTTGGACCACAATGATTTGGAGTGGCTATCTTTCCTCTGCGGTAAAACCCTCATGATTTCTTGAGGTTTGCAATCTCCTCATGAATTTTCCTGTGCTCTCCCAC
Organism: Picea sitchensis; assembly: GCA_010110895.2. Lineage (NCBI taxonomy): Eukaryota > Viridiplantae > Streptophyta > Pinopsida > Pinales > Pinaceae > Picea > Picea sitchensis. The sequence continues at coordinate 36,230 of SNQJ01S0010204.1, read as the reverse complement.
CTTCTTTCTGTTTTTTATTGCTCTCATAACTAATTAGTGGCATCCTCTAGCTCTGATACCACATTGAAGGAGGAAGGGGTAAATTTTTTATAGATGTTGTTGTATGAACTCTGCATAAACATAAAAAAAAAAAACGAACATCAGACACAAGAGTTGCGGCTCTAAAAGATTTCATTGATTCATTGCTTCTGAAGAGATAGTTAAATACATTGAATTTACTAATAATAGAATATTGATAACTGATGTTTTCTTCAACTAACTACAACTAATTGAAACTATTCTAGAGTCTAAATTTAACACTTTCCAAAAATAGTTTCGTGAGTAATTATAGTCTAATAGTTGTTCCATTTTAACATAAGATTTATTTTGTAGTTATAATATTGGTGTATTTTAATCTCAATCATTGAAAATCTAAAATTTGATCCATTTTTAAGAATTTCTAGAGAGATTTTGGGAAAAAATGGTTTTTCTAAACATAATAGACACATAAATACAATTGCATATTTATGTATCCTTACACCTCTGATAAACTATTCTTGTTTTTCAAAATAAACACTTTATTTATTTAAATATACTGAAAAGATTAGAAAATTTTATTTAGATTTTATGAAGTAATGATTACAATGTAGGGATGCATTACCATTGCAAAATCCATGGCATTGTTTTGAGTATCACTACCATGTTGAAGTAATGAATGTGTAAGGAATGGTATTTCCTTCATATTTTATAACTTTGAATGAAAGAATGTGATGCAATTGTTAGTATGCACAATTCTAAAAATTGTTTGGAAATCACTGCAAGTGTGCAATGAAAATATAATGTGCATGATAACTAGCAATTTATTTGGCTATGTGAAGAATGAATTTCATGAAGAAGGGTCTTGGATTTGGTAGAACAATAAATCCATAAGGGGGACCAAGGTTTCCTAGTTATGAAAAGGCCAAACTGTTATGAGAAGAAAATCTCATACTTGTGAATCTGGTTCCTATGTGGAACAGAGATGAAAATGAAAATATGATATTTGAAATCTGTGGGTGATAGATTTGAAAGAAATTTGATTTAAATTGATGATAACATCTCACAAATTACTCTATGTGTGTGATACGGTGAGATGAAATATATCTCTAGGGAGGACATATAATGGTTGTCAAAGCTGGAAAGCATGGAAAATGGCTACTGTAGTGATATGAGAACCATGTGATAAACCATGATTCCCATAGAATGATGTGTCATGGTGACACAGGCTGAAGGGAGACTTTTGATAGATAAATATAGAGGGATACCTCAGTAGAGAAAGTGTGAGAGACGCCTCAACTGTAATACTTAGTGAAGTCTTTGAAGATATTCTTGTGCAAGAAAGCCTTGGCAAGAAACATGGACCGCCCGAGGGACTGTATAGAAGAGAATGAGATGCATGAGCCTGAGCCTGATCTTGGAGGGTGAGTGACCACAAGGAAGGGGAGACTTTGATAGCTCCTGTGTAAGACTCGGTGGATTCTCTGAAATTTGTTACCTATTGGTCGAGATCGTGCATACAATGAGTATGTCAAGGGGAAAACAATGAGTCGAGAAAATATGAAAAACATGTGGACGTATATCCATGAAATGCACTTACAACTATTGTGATAACATGTAAATTCTTCCTCCTGAATTAAATTTGTATGCATGAAATTGTTAATTAACATGTTTGATGTTTGAAATTGTTGTAGGCATGTGATAAATGCCAAGGGTATGGGAAGGGACCAAACCAAGAAAAGGAACAACATTGTTGAGATACTTGAAAGAAGAAGAAATGATAGATGTTACTGAGAAATAACATTCAGGATGGTGTTCCTTTGAAGGGAGATGGGATTGTAACACTCCCTTTCTAAACCTATGATTATGTGTAATTAATCATGATTTATAGTTTACATGGAATGACATAAAAACATTTTAAATGTATTATTGTTTAATTATAAATGCAAACAACTGATTGTGGTGGTGAAGTATTAAATTACTAGACATGATAATACTATAGGAAAGAGTGAGGAAGCCTATAACAGGGGGGTTCATTATGCTATGACAAGACAACCCAAGCGTCTTTGCTAAGATACATGATTTGGAAATGTTCAGATTTCTTCCCTTAACTTTGATTTCAAGGAAATTCAGTTAATGAGGAAGGATTTGTGGTTGAAAAACCAACCATCTCAATGAATGGAAGCATGGAGGGCTACTTGAGGTGACAGAAAGATGTCAGCTAGAGGAAAACAATAAATATCACCTCGGGTCCCCCATCATCGATGTAACACCCTTGTTTCCCCTAGCTTGTAATTAATCATAAAATAGGATTACCATGCTAAGGCATGTGGACAATGTAAATGTATTATTGTTAAACTTCCCATAACTGACTATTGGGGGGTGAAGCCTTGAAGTACAAGCCATGATATCTCTAGAGGAAAGAAATCAGTTAATGAAGAAAGGACCAATGGTTGAATTATCAACCACCCCCATGAATGGAAGCATGGTCTAATTGCAGGATGTAACCTCAAAGTACCATTGAGACCTATAGACCTGAGATTCCTTCTGATAGAAGGAACAGGACAGGTCGGAAACCTTCAAGAGGAGGGAAGGTAAGTTACAAACAAAGACACAAAAAGAGAGGAGACAAGGGAGACGAGAGAACAATTTCATAAGGGAGATGTGCGAACCCAAAGGAAGTGCCAAGAACACAGCCTGAAGGACCCAAACGTGAGCTTGATGCTGAGGAAGCATCTGATAAACCTCGCAGATTCTATGTGACAGAGAGAGTTTCTCTGAGAGATGGCGTAAATTCTCTAGTGATATCATGGCTTGGCATGGGGGTGGCTAGAGTGATAAGAATGAATTCCTCTGAGCCTATTGTTGGGTGGAAAGGTGCACACCCATAATCAGTTGGTTGGATGCAACTTGTAATAGATAAGTATTCTCATACCCTGTGAAATTAAGTTGTAATTATGTAATGAAATGGGATATACTGTGAATGACCCATGGATGTGTATGTTTTCTTAATGGTTATACTGTATCTCTTTATTCTTGTTTAAATTGTGTATTTAAACAAGTATGGATTGGACATGTTTTGTAATTGTAAATGCTTGTGCCTTGTGGTGGCTTAATCTAGAGCCACGAACTTTGAGTTCGTCGACCTTAGGTAAAATTGCATGTACACATGTCAAACCTCCTATTCATTCTGAGTCCCTTGGAGGACAGAGATATGAGATATGACTGTGAGATTAGTCCTGTAAGTGACTGAAATATCAAACTAAATGACACTAATGATGAAATTAAACTATCAAGTGAATGCATGAGGTAAAAATTTGCAAGATATGCACCTACTTATACACGAATGTGTATACATGATCATAAGGATGATTGGAATATCCTTGGGAAAAGGATATAGAAGATTGATATGTCCATGTGTGTGAATGACATGGAAAAAATGCAAGCAATAAGTTATCATGATGAATACTTATCTGTGTTTAATTATGCTTGAGTGCATGGGTTTAATGCATTGTGGAGCTTCCTAATATGAAGCCTGATATTAATACCAGTTAGGTATGAATTATATTAAACATGCAAGTGATTCACATGTATTATGTAAGTTAACAAAACCAGAATATGTATGGATACATAATTTGGGTACATGACAAAGATGCATGTTTATATTCCTTATGGGATATTTGGTAAACTGTTGAAGCTAACTCACGGCTGAGGCCATCAAAAATAGTGATGGATATGC
>SNQJ01S0010204.1:0-32370 GCA_010110895.2 Picea sitchensis | reverse complement strand
CCTGGATTACATTTTGAAAACATCATGTAATGAATAGAAGACTAATGAATGAATAAATGAGTAAATTTGATTGAATAGGCTTGGTTGAATCCATGTTAAGAAAAGACAGTGAGACCTTTAGAGATATATCAGCTCGGCTGAAAATTCCCAGGCGGTGTAGAAAGCATTGGAAGAAGGGGAGAGCCCCTAACTCCTTTCTTTCTATGTGTTATGTTTCCTTTGGAATGAAAAAGATAACTTACTAACAAAAGTAAATGTTTTGACACCATAGTGATCATGATTTTATTACTGTAGAAACAATCGAGAACTGTGTATATTGCATTCATGGAAATCCTTGAGGATAATGTGATGAAATGCATAAAGATATGCTAGGAAATTTTGAAGGATTTTTATGGATTTGAATGTTATGATACATGCATTTTAATTGATATTACAACTAATGATGCATGTTGTGTATAGAAAGGAATTGGAACTGTTGAGGAAGATAGCTGCCAATAATGGGCAAACTCAAGCAAAGGATGATCATAGGAAGGCTGCGGTCAAAATATTAATGATAGGATTGTGAGAATCTCACTAAAGCACTGCTGATGAGGTGAAAATCAGAAAGAGGGTGCTAGCAGCCAAGAACAATGGTATGCCATGGATACCCAAGTAGGGTATGATTCAGGAAGGAGAATCTGAATGTTGGAGATGTGAACCTCTGACATTGAAGATTGATTGTATGATGCAGAAAAATATGAACCAAATGATTTATGTTGACTCAAAAGGTCAAAAACCTTTACTAGGAGATTGTAGACATCCCTTCAATCAACTATAGATCGAGATCGTGAGGATCACGAAAGAAAACCCTGATCGAATCAGGTTAATCAATATCTTGGTAGAGGAAGTGAACACGAGTCGTTCATCAGAAGGAAACCAATCTCAGTCGTTAGATCGATTTATAGATCCACTAGAGTTAATGATTCAAACGCCAGTCGTTCGATAATATCGACAACCCATATTCATTGTGGAGATCAAATAGGCCCATGGGTTAACGAAGGATCCTGTGCCCATAATTTAAATTCAATGTAGCTTTGTTTTGAGTTTGGGGTCCGATCGTAGACCGGACAACTCATATTGATTGCAGAGAGAGACGACATAATTAACAGGTGGCTAGTTCATGACCCACAATCAGCCAACACCGTTGATCTCGTCAAGGTGGATGATCAATGAACATGATTAAAGGAGTTGGGAGATTACTTTTCAATTTATGGATATTGTAATCTTCGATAAAGAGAGAAAACATTGGGGATTCTACAATCACTGTGAACCGTTGATATGTGAACAATCAGTGGGAGGACCTGCAAGGAGCCCACACGGTAATACAACATAAACTTGTACCGTGATTGGATTCTGTGGTTGAATTTGGAAAATCGAGGCTCTTCTCTCAGTCTATATTCTCGGTCAAATACTTCTATGCCGATATTTTGTATTTGGAATCGTGTGGTTTAGAATCGATCTAGGGATAAGATCGACAACTCGTATTCATTGCGAGGATGGTTATGCACGTGGATTAATGTTAGGACTTGTACCCGTAAATTAAACTCGATATAGTTTTGTTTTGAGTTTGGGGGTCCGATCGTAGATCAGAAGACCCGTATTCATTGTGGGGATTAGAAGGAGAATTAAACCACAAGCCGGTTGAGGTTCCACAATCTCTTGCAATCATTAGATATGGGGAAAGATGGATCTACACCATCGATTTGCAGCAAAGGGGTGTAGCCAGGATCATAACGCTTGGACACGGGAACTGAAAAGGATAGCGCCGAAAAAAATAGAGCTGATGTCACAACTCTTGATCATGTGAAAAGAAAATAGAGTCCATCCAGGCCAGTCAAGAAAGGTAGAGTTTATCACTCTGTGTTAGACTGTGGTCGCGAGGACTTGTTCTATGGAAATAAAGGTGTTCCTAGTTAGCACATTGCATGGAATTGCTTCAAGGAAATGCATGTTTTCATAAAGGATAGAAAATGGATTTCCCATTGAGGGAGGAGGACCTTCCAATGTTTTACTTACATTATGTAAGTGCTGAAGGAAAACAAATTTGGGTGGCCATGAGTGTTGGCACCCTAGTTAATAATGGAGGAAGAATGCTTAAAATTCATGTGAAACTTTTGAGTTAATGTGTACTGATTTGGGGTCCTGATCGACCTATAGTAGGTAGTATGGTCCTGCGGTAAGAATGAAAGAAAATGGATAAGCCATATCAGGAAAAGGTTGGTTAAATTCCAACACACCATGGCCAAGAACTGATCATAACGCGTGATGAACTTGAAAACAATGCAAGAGTGCATTGGGTATGAATGTGGCCATGAATATTGGTACATTTGTTAAAATCCTTTGAAATGTTGAATTACATTTTGAAAGGTTTGGTATGTTCAAACGAGGCATAGGAAAGGAATGGGATTCCCTTTTCATGTTTATATAGATGTGATGAATTTTTAGTATGCATGGTTTTGAATATAGATATATATACGTTTATGCATGAGAGGCTAACAATTTGTTTGGTTGTGTAAAGAATGAATTGCAGAGAGGAAATGGGTCTTGGATATGGCGGTATCATAAGCCCATAAGGAAGACCAATTGCCTACTGAGCCAAACTACAAGGAATGTTGAAAGTGCAGGAAGAAAAGGGGTCTTGGATATGGTAGCGTTGTAAGCCCATAAGGAAGACCGATTTCCTGCTGAGCCAAACTACTATGGGAAGGAAAGTCCCATAATTATGAATCTGGTACCTGTGCGGAACAAATATGGAAGTAAAATGTGGAATTGGAAATTTGTAGGTGACATATTTACAATAAAATTTTGAATTTAAAAATTTATTGATGTCTCAGGAATTTCTATATACCTGTGATACAGGTGAAAGGGAAAAATCTATGAAGAAGTGCAGAGATGAGAAACTGAGATCTTGGGTTCGAGGGATAATTGTGAGAAAGAGTATAATATGATCGCATGAAATAGAGACTGACTCGGGAGAAGGAGAGTAACCTTTGTCCCTATATATTACGGTACCGAGAGAAGGAGAGTAACCGTCGCCCCTATCTATTACGGTACTGAGAGAAGGAGAGTAAACTTCGTCCCTATCTATTATGGTACCAAGAGAAGGAGAGTAACCTTCATCCCTATCTATTACAGTACCGAGAGAAGTAGATTAACCTTTGTCCCTATCTATTACGGTACCGAGAGAAGGAGAGTAACCTTCATCCCTAACTTTAGCTCAGTCGAAAGACTGTCAAGCTGTAAAAGCATGAAAAATGGCTCCTTAGCCATGAGAACCCCATGGTAATCCATGATCACCTAGAATATGTGGTGTTGAGGTAACATAAGCTGGAGGGATGCCTTGGTAGAGAAATTCTGAGGGATGCCTTGACTGTAAGACTCGATAGAGTCTCTGGAATTATTTCTGTGCGAGAAAACCTTGGCAAGGAAAGATGGGTCACCTGAGGGACTGTATAACAGAGAAGGCGATGCATGAGCCTGGGCCTGGAGGGTGAGTGAACGCAAGGAATAAGATACCATGATAGTTATTGTAAACTATTGGGATCATGCACACGATGGGTAGTTCTTCCTGTCTGAGAAAACCTTCGCAAGGCAAGATGGATCACCCGAGGGACTGTATAGCAGAGAAGGGGATGCTTGAGCCTGGGCATGGAGGGTGAGTGACCAAAAGGAAGATGAAACCATGATAGTTCTTTTAAACTATTGATGGGGATCATGCACCCAATGGGTATGTCAAGGAAAAACAATGAACCTGGATAACAAAACAACCATGTGGATACAAATCCACAAAATTGCACTGATAATTATTGTGCTAAGATTATGAAACTTTTCCTAGAGATTTTATGTAATGTTTTCGCATATGATTATGATCAACGTTCTTGTTTTCCAAGAATTGTTGAAAGCAAGTGACCAAGATTTAAGGTCTGAAAAAGGACCTGAATGAGGAAGGAGGATCAATATTTCTGAAACAACTAAATGAGAAAGGGATGATAGGTGTTTTTGAGAAAGAACACTGAGGACGGTGTTCCTTTAATGGGGAGGAATTGTAACACCCCTGTTTCCCCCAGCTTGTAATTAATCATAAAATAGGATTACCATGCTAAGGCGTGTGGACAATGTAAATGTATTATTGTTAAAATTCCCATATCTAACTGTTGGGGGGTGTTGGGCCCGAGATATGATCGATTTTATGATGTTAATTAGATCCTTTTTGCCAAATGTGTATATGCGTTTTCATTTTTTGAAGAAGCTTTTTGAAGAATTTTGTGCCAAAATGCTATGATCTACACTAGGTATGCATAATTCATGTTTTATGTCGATCTTGAGTATAATTCATTATGTTTTTATGTTTCCAAGAATCTAATTCGCGTTTTTTGGTGTTACAGAGCAAAATCGCATCATGTTTTTGCTTCCGGTACTCCATTAGACACTATTACATGCAGCTAACTTAAATCCTAAATTATGGGAGCATGAAGTGGAATCTGAAAAATTTGGCACATGGGTTTTGTGCGTAATATGCCCAGTTAGGTCCTTTGCAAGTTGTTTCCTGAAATTATGAATGGATTGAGAGAATTTCGTGGTTTTCAATTCTTCATCTGGTACCCGGTCCAACACTCCGTCCAACACCTCGTCCTACACAAAAACAGTGGGTGATTTGGCTATTATGGAATTGGCGGCCAATGGTGGGCGAATCGGGAACATGGGTTTTTCTCGTGCTTACTCCCTCCAACTACTGAACTCTTGACAACTCATTTTGGGTTGCTAAGCTGGGCGATTATTGGCTTGCTCTGTTTCGGCAGTTAGGGCACCATTAATGTAATTTGTTGTTTTTAGAAGTGGTTCGATCCTCCAATGGTCGACCAATTGATCCGTAAATCTTATAAATACCACCATGGTGGTCATACGATAGCTAAGAAGTAGTGTGTTAGAGGCAAATATGATTTTGGCTCTGTTTTTCCATTTTCATTTTGCCAGACTGTGTAAAACCTGCATTTTTAGTTTTAATGGTGAAATCGTTGTGCTAAAGTTCGTGGTGTGCCTTTGAAAGACTAATCACGAATGATGGGGGGGCACCAATAGTCTAGGTATCTATCTTATGAGTTTATTTGTGAATTAGATAGTGTAGATGCATTTTTATTTTATTTCCTGTACATGAAATGATATTTTACTTCTTTGTTATTTAATTTGTTGTTTGTGATTTAATTGGTTTAACTTAGTTTTTGAAGGTTATTATGAGGAGTTTTGTTAGTGTGCAATGAGTTATTAGTCATTAGAAGCAAGCTTGTGGATTTATACACTAACCCCGTGTGTAGTTAGATGGTAGAATAGACTTTCTTCATGTTGAAATAGAAGTTAAAACAGAGTTTTAAGACATAAATTTAATTCATGCTTTCTTTGACAGTGTTTCGGTGGATGGATAGTGATAGTGTTAGTTTTATTTGCAAATTGCTTATTTAAATGCTATTTAGTCTTTGCTTATCTATTTGTTAGCTAGATTACTCATTTCATTACTTGTCATATGCTAGAATAGTGTTTAATTTATGTTTATGAGCATTTCCTTTTTTAGCAATTTGAATTATTAAGATAGAGCTAGTTTAGTTTATGCAATTTCTTGCTTAGATTTAGTTGCAATTTCAAATTGTAGTTAATGATTGAATTTAGTATAGTATAGGTTTTCTTATATTAGTATAGAATGCATTTGAATTTCATAGATTAGAAAACAGTTTCTTGCTTTCATAGAGTAGAAGATAGCGTTCTTGCTTTCATAGCTTAGGAGATAGTTTTATTGTTGTTGTAGGATATATAGTCTTTGATTTGATATATTAGATAGTAGCTTGCTTATCATAGGTTCAAGACTAGTTGTTAATTTCTCTTTCTTTCAATTAAATAGATTTCTNAGTTCACTTGCCTCTTAGGGTAGATAGTTGTTCAATGAGAAGTTTTAATTAGATTACTTGTAGTAGAAGTTATCTTAGAGTAGTTAGTTGTTTACTTTCTTTAATAGAATAGTTGTTGGCTTGTTTATTTATTTTCTTTCATAGGGTAGCTTCTCATTGAATTTAGGTTGGCAAGTTAAAGTAGTTTGCTTTTGTTATTTGCTTATTGTTATGTTTAAATAGTTTGATTTTGATTATTGCTTATTTTTATGAACTAGTTTTCTTTAAATAGGGTTTTCACTTGTTTTTCTAGAACTATCCATTGATCCCTTGTCCAAAGGTTACCTAGGTTACATAGTTGAAGTTTCTTAGTAGATTTTTCCATTAATAGTCTTTGCTTGAATAGATTAGCCCTTAGATACCCACTTATTTAGTTAGACTATACTACTACCAACCCTTCTACCTTGGCATATATTTTGCTACAACTCTAAGTTTACTTACCCCGGGTTGACAGTTTAATTGAGGGTTTTTAGTGTCTTTTTAGTGCATATAGAACACCCATCATTTTTGGCGCCATTGCCGGGGAGTTGTCTCAAGGTAGGAAATAGTTAGGAAATGGATCATTTCTAGAACTTAGCATTAGATTGGTGGTGGGGGGACTTTAAGACAAGAGGTAAGAACCTGGACATCTGCTATTATAGGCTCCCTCAAACCCAATGGTAGTTTTTCTTTTTCTTTTTGTTTTCTTTCATGAATAGACCTAGAGACCCAAAAGGTAGATACATTAAATCTAAATCAGACCTTTCAACCAAAAATCCTTCTGACCTTTTTGGGGGAAGGAATGTTCCACTCATAAACTCCCCTGATCGATACCAAAAAATAGGAGTTAGCTCAACCCAAAGAGCTAAAATTGTCTCTGAAGAGTCTAAGACAAGGAGCACTAGAAAATAGAAAATTGAAGCACCAATAATAGTGGGATAAAAGGCAAGACCACTCGAGCCTTCCGTAGAACCGAACAATACAACCTTTGTTTTCTTACCACCATCAGGAGATCCTAAACTTGTGGACATCATCTTTGTGTGAACCAAGTTTTATCAAATGGCAAGATGAACTCAGAAGCAACTTTTAGCCCGAGGGAACTTTCTCAAATCCTAGCAATAGTTGGGATCTCTTCTTCTCAAGAAGAACACATCTTGACAATAGCCAAGAACTTGAATAAATCTCTAGAAATATTAGAAGAATCAAGGTCCTATGAGCTACAAAATGATTTTCCTTTACAAAATGCAAAGGAAACTGAAAAATTATGGACTACACCAAGTGGAGAGAAATCATTAAGACCCAATATTGAGGAGTTCTCAAAATCCATCTCATTAGATCCTTTATGTACTTCAAAAATGAATCATCTAGAAGAAGAGGATCTGCATAGCATGATGAAGGAGTGTATAGAAATTATTGTTGATGAACATCAACATTACATTGAAATTTGGTTTCAAGAGGTCATCAGGCCACAATACTATTCTCTTCTTCAACACCTTCTAATGCCCAAACAAGAGGTTGGTTGGTTCTTCATATTTAGGTAATAACTGTGGTAACTTTTTCATATATGGATATGAGTATGTTTATTATCTTTCTCTGCACATGGTTACATTGGAAAAGTTCTTACACTTGAATAAATATTTTCCCTTTCTTTTTAGGTAAGGTAGGATAGTAAATAAAAGTTGCATGTTGTTAGTTTAGCTTAAAGTCTAATGCAGCCTCATTTTACATTTTATTTTAATAAAATAACTATGAGATACATGTTCCAGTGACTTGATTTCATTGATTTCATTAGTCTTTGATATTTTAGAGTGTGATTTTTTTTTTCTAGAGACTTTTGTAGGTATTTATTTCACCAGGAGTAGACAATTTCAAGGAAATATAAAAGAAGGTTCTTCTTCGAAACATTGCTATACTTGAACCTTGTTGTCTGCTAAGAATAAAATGAATAATGACTTGCTGTAATTAGCCATATTTGTGCAAAGACTTTCATCTTCTTTTTCTCAAGGCATCTTAAATAGCAGTTGCTCTTGAAAATATTCACCACTATATAAGAAAGTGATATCGTAACTATCAAGCTTAGAGGTCTCTCGTACAGTTTTCCCAAGAAACTTGAGTAAGTGAGTATAGTATATTTATTAAAGAGTAAGAAGGAGGTATGATTAATGGTTAGTCATGGAAACATCACAATAACTTACAAAAGAAGAAAGTGAGTTGAGCCTAGAGATACCTTTCTGTTCTTTCTCAATGGTACCATCCACTACACACTAAATAGCTTGATTATATCGTATCTTTAGATAGTCTATGTCCGCTTAAGTACCCCTTACATCAAGAAAATCACTAAGGAATATAAAGAAAATTCATCCTCTAACATAAATACCATCCCAATTGAAAAAAAGAAAGAAAAAGTTGTTTTCAGAGCTGTCCCCCCATCCTCTTGCATAAAGCAATCTTATACCAAAATTTTAAAAGATGGAGGGCCAGTCTCTGAGGGTGTAAGAGGTTATCTCGTTGGGATACTGAACAGGTCTGTTGGAAGTAGGTACCTTCCTATGGTATGACTAGGTAAACCTGCTGGAGTACTGAACAGGCTTGCTGGCAACATGGCATTCTACCCAGCGAGGATGATAATCTGACAAAAAATAAATAATAAATTTAAAATTGTCCTGATGTACGACATTAATTGCAGAAAAAGATGACATGAAGTATGTATGGTTAAGCTAAGGTTAATGAACTCCATAAACTCACCATTGGGAACTAACTCTGAGACTATCTTGAAACTCTCTTGCCTACCTCTTCTTATCTATTTATAGGATCTCTTATCCTATAGGTGGGGCATCTTCTAACCATCTTGTCAGACCATTCTATAAAATTTATCTTTACACTTTACAAACTGTAAATATTCGGCTATCGGGAGAACTGACTGGTTTCCTATACTTTTGATTGTGAGGTGTCACAATACTTAGGTGTGGGGGAGGGGTTCATGAGTTGACAAATGATCATTGCCTGAAGAAGTAAATCTTTGTAAAAATTTATGTGTGTTGTTTCCATAATACATGTTATTACATCAACAGTCATTTTATCTTGAAGTTCTAAACTCCCATGTGCTATAAATTGTTGTATATGTCCTTAACAAACCACTCAGTTAGTTTATTTTTTTTACAGGCTGTTCATTGTAGGTTTGACATTACATTTTTGTTACAGGATATTCATTTCAGGTTTGACATTACATGTTCTATGCACGTGGATTGAGTGAGCATGGTGGAAAAATAAACAACAATGGAACACTCTTAGCTTGCCTCAACTCCTATTCACTATGTTTATGGCCTATGAGGAATCAATTGCCTCCATAAAGATCCCAAGAGTTGGAGACTGCTGATTTAAACACCACCAGTTGCCAAGAGCAAGCTATAACAGGGTTTTCAAAACCAAATTTTAGAACATCTATGGAGCCAAGGGATACTCCAAGGAGTGGATAAGAGAGGAGCTAATTGACTCTCTCATAGTCATTACATGTGAAGGTAGATATTTCATCTTTAAATCCTGTCAATTTTGATTATTAGCTCACTTTCAGTCCAATAAGACATTGCAACTTTTCCTTTTACTTCTTGAAGATTCTTGAGAAGATGTCTTCCCAAGTGAGGAAGGCTGTAACCAATCCCCAAGAAGCCTATTGCTAACCCCCCTCTAAAAACAGTAAATATCAAGAAGCCTATTGCTAATTCATGGCACGAGGACGTGCCATATCTTCGGTCAGGGGGGATTTTCTTGAGATAAAAAATACTAAGCACTGCCCATTTGTATAGCAAACCAATGAGAAGAGAAAGTAGGATTTCTATCAAAATTCTGTTAGATTGTCTTTTTACAAAGTCTTGGGATATTATATCAACAGTTGTTTGTATTGGTATGCTAAATTGTATACTGTTGACATCATTGTGTGTGTTATAAGCTCCTGTGCGTTTTTATGTTTATTCTATAGAAGACTTCTTATACTTAACTACTCTTTGTGAAAAATACAGAGCGATTACAACTGCTAAATACTTAGTGTCATCTGTATTAGAAGCTTATGAAAAGAGGATCAGTTGTTTGAATTGTTACATATTGATGACAGGAAATAAAAATTCTCCTGTTCACCATGCCTACTAGTACAAACCAAGACTTTTGTTAGTATATGTCAGTTTTGTCAGTCACCAATGATCAAATTTACTCTTTCATGTGATTGATAGGATTATTAGGTCAAATTGTTATATTTTCAAAATAAAATTTTCAAATACAATTTGACATATCTTGGTTGTAAATTTGTCATTGGTGTTTCTAGGTGTCAATACTACTCCCTCCACACATACAATTTGACATATCTTGGTTGTAAAATTGTCATTGGTGTTTCTAGGTGTCAATACTACTCCCTCCACAAATACAATTTGACATATCTTGGTTGTAAAATTGTCATTGGTGTTTCATGGTCATATCATCATTCCTTGTCATAAATTTCCCATTTAATGTCTTGGTCAAAGTTCTACTTCAAAATTGGTTTTTGAATTAAGGAAGATTAATTTGACAAAAGTGAAAGCATTTTTTGTCAATAATAGACTGAGAAACAAAAACCTCCTTCATTTTATGCACAAGTGTTATTATTTGAGAGAAATTCCCTAAATAAAGTCACTATAGGAGGGTTTCTACAAATTTGGACAACTTGACTTGAAGTTAGTTTTTCAAACTTTAGAGAAGGCATTTGTCTTGTTTGATGGTTCCATTGTGTTGAAGACATCATAAAATTTCCACCCATACCTCTTTCAGCCCAAAAATCCTCTAGGAAGGCCTCCAAAATCCCTATCAAAGACCGCGTTGTGCTTATGCTAAAATCACGCTGCGCTTCTGTAAGTTTTGAGTAACCAACTTCAAGATGGGATTCTGAACAAAAGGGAAAGTAATTTTGAAATGGGGAGGTAGTTTGTGTTAATAACATACCAAAACACAATAACCTCTCTCAGGTTTTGAATATACTTTATGGTTTGTGATATATTCTATCATCTTAGAGGCCTATGCTTTCAGAAAATAAAACACTATGTTTTTCCTGTTTTAGTCATATTTTTTTTTCGTGTTTTCCTAACAACTGGAAGTGAAGTTTTGAAAACCAAGAGAGGTTTTTATCAAGGACATATTAAAAAACAATAACCTCTATAATTTTCTAAATACACGTTATGGTTTTGGATATATTCAATTCTCTTAGAGGCCTAGTTTTTCAGGAAATAAAACACTCTTTTTTTCTTGTTTTAGTCATGTTTTCTTGGCGTGTTTTCCTAACAACTGAAAGTTAATTTTTGCAAACCAAGAGAGGTTTTTGTCAAGGACATATTCAAAAACAAAAACCTCTCTTGTGTTTTACATAGGTTTTAATTTATGGTAGTTACAGGTGTCACTTTGATATCTATTTTTCACAAGTTCGCCAGGCCATAATTGTTGCGCTTATGGGAAGTCACTTTTGGAACTAATTTTACAGAGGTAAAATTGTTGTTTTTCATGAATTAAAGGATCAAGGGTATAATATACATCTCAATACTTCCTCAAATTTCATCATTAGCCTCCAAAAACTCCAAACCCTACAGTTCAAACTTAGAGAGCATGAAACACTAAGTTTTCATTTACGCCATGATAATGGTGTCCTACAAGCCAAGATGAATTCTCTACAGCATTAGGTTGATGATATTACTGCCACCAATAATAGTCTCTGGATGCAATTGAAACAACACAAAAATCATAAGTCAAAATCTCCTGGGCAAGAGGGAGAAGCTTCTAAAGCTAATCCACCCCCTCCTTCGGAAGTTTCGTCATGAAGAGCAATTCCTTTTTGTTTGCAGTGGTACCTGCAAAATCTTAGTTATGGGGGTAATGTTGGGCGCGAGATATGATCGATTTTATGACGTTAATTAGATCCCTTTTTCCGAATGTGTATATGCGTTTTCATGTTTTGAAGAATCTTTTTGAAGAATTTTGTGCCAAAATGCTATGATCTACACCAGTTATGCATAATTTGTGTTTTATGTCTATATTGAGTATAATTCATTATGTTTTTATTTTTCCAAGAATCTAATTCATGTTTTTTGGTGTTACAGAGAAAAATCATATCATGTTTCTAGTTTCGGTACTCCATTTGGCACTATTACAAACAACTAACTTAAATCTTAAATTGTGGGAGCATGAAGTGGAATCTGAAAAATCTGGCACATGGGTTTTGTGCGTAATATGCCCAATTAGGTCCCACTCAATTTGTTTCCTAAAATTATGAATGGATTGAGAACAGTTTATGGTTTTCAATTCTGCATCCGGTACCTCGTCCGACACTCCGTCCAGCACCTCGTCCTGCACAAAAACGGTGGTCGATTTGGCGGTTATGGAATTGGAGACTAGTGGTGGGCGAATCGGGAACATGGGTTTTGCTTGTGCTTACCCCCTCCAACTTCTAAACTCTTGACAACTCAGTTTGGGTTGCTAAGCTGGGTGATTATTGGCTCGCTCCGTTTTGGCAGTTAGGGAACCATTAATGTAATTTGTTGTTTTTAGAAGTGGTATGACCCTCCAATGGTCGACCACTTGATCTATAAAGATTATAAATACCACCTTGGTGGTCATACAATAAGCTAATAAGTAGTGTGTTAGAGGAAAATATGATTTTGGCTCTGTTTTTCCATTTTCGTTTTGCCAGACTGTGTAAAATCTGCGTTTTTAGTTTTAATGGTGAAATCGTTGTGCTGAAGTTCATGGTGTGCCTTTGAAAGAGTAACCACAACTGCTGGGGGGGCCACCAATAGTCTGGGTAACTATATTATGAGTTTATTTGTGAATTAGATAGTGTAGATGCATTTTTATTTTATTTCCTATACATGAAATGATATTTTACTTCTTTGTTATTTAATTTGTTGTTTGTGATTTAATTGGTTTAACTTAGTTTTTGCAGGTTATTATGAGGAGTTTTGTTAGTATGCGATGATTTATTAGTTAGTAGAAGCAAGCTTGCGGATTTAGACACTAGCCCCGTGTGTAGTTAGATGGTAGAATAGACTTTCTTCATGCTGAAATAGAAGTTAAAATAGAGTTTTAGGACATAAATTTAATTCATGCTTTCTTTAATAGGGTTTCAGTGGATGGATAGTGAGAGTGTTAGTTTTATTTGCAAATTGCTTATTTAAATTCTATTTAGTCTTTGCTTATCTAGTTGTTAGCTAGCTTACACATTTCATTACTTGTCATATGCTAGAATAGTGTTTAATTTATGTTTATGAGCATTTCCTTCTTTTGCAATTTGAATTGTTAAGATAGAGATAGTTTAGTTTATGCAATTTCTTGCTTAGATTTAGGTTGCAATTTCAAGTTGTAGTTAATGATTGAATTTAGTATTGTATAAGTTTCCTTATATTAGTATAGAATGCATTTGAATTTCATAGATTAGAAAATAGTTTCTTGCTTTCATAGAGTAGAAGATAGCTCTCTTTCTTTCATAGCTTAGGATATAGTTTTATTATTGTTGTAGGATAGATAGTCTTTGCTTTGATAGATTACATAGTAGCTTTCTTATCATAGGCTCGAGACTAGTTGTTAATCTCTCTTGCTTTCAATTAAATAGATTTCCTTTTATGAATTAGAAATAGTTTTGAAGTTTCAATTAAGAACATAGTTCACTTGCCTCTTAGGGTAGATAGTTGCTCAATGAGAAGTTTTAATTAGATTACTTGCAGTAGAAGTTATCTTAGAGTAGTTAGTTGTTTACTTGCTTTAATACGTTAGCTAGTTTCTTTTCTTACTTGTTTACTTGCTTTAATAGGTTAGTTAGTTGTTTTTCTTACTTGTTTACTTGCTTTAATAGAATAGTTGTTGGTTTGTTTATTTATTTGCTTTCATAGGGTAGTTGCTCATTGAATTTAGGTTGGCAAGTTAAAGTAGTTTGTTTTTGTTATTTGCTTATTGTTATGCTTAAATAGTTTTCTTTTTCTTATTGCGTATTGTTATGAACTAGTTTGCTTTAAATTGTGTTTTCACTTGTTTTTCTAGAACTATCCATCGATCCCTTGTCCAAAGATTACCTAGGTTACATAGTTGAATTTTCTTAGTAGGTTTTTCCATTAATAGTATTTGCTTGAATAGATTAGCCCTTATATAGACACTTATTTAGTTAGACTATACTACTACCAACCCTTCTACGTTGGCATATATTTTGCTACAACTCTAAGTTTACTTACCCCAGGTTAACAATTTAATTGAGGGTTTTTAGTGTCTTTTTAGTGCATATAGAACACCCATCAGGGGTTGAAGCCTTGAAGTACGAGCTATGATATCTCTAGAGGAAATAAATCAATTAATGAAGAAAGGACCAATGGTTGAATTATCAACCACCCCCATGAATGGAAGCATGGTCTAACTGCAGAATGTCAGCTCGAAGTACCACAGAGACCTACAAGCCTGAGCTTCCATTTGAAAAAAGGAACAAGACAGGTCAGAAACCTTCCAGAGGAGGGAAAGTAAGTTACATACAGAGACACAACAAGAGAGGAGATAGGGGAGACGAGAGCACAAACTCGTAAGGGAGATGTGCGAACCCAAAGGAAGTGCCGAGAACATGGCCTGAAGGACCCAAATGCGAGCTTGATGCTGAGAAAGCATATGATAAACCTTGCAGAGTCGCTGTGACAGAGAGATTTTATCTGAGAGATGGCATAAATTCCCTAGTGATATCATGTCTTGGCACAGGGGTGGCCATAGTGGTAAGAATGAATGTGTTTGAGCCTATGGTTGGGTGTAAAGGCACACACCCATAGTCAGTTGGTTCGATGCAACTTGTAATAGATAAGTATTCTCATACCCTATGAAATTAAGATGTAATTATGTAATGAAATGGGATATACTGTGAATGACCCAGGGATGTGTATGTTTTCTTAATGGTTATACTGTATCTCTTTTTTCTTGTTTAAATTGTGTATTTAAACAAGTATGGATTGGGCACGTTTTGTATTTGTAAATGCTTATGCCCTGTGGTGGCTTAAGCTAGAGCCACAAACTATGAGTTCATCGACCTTAGGTATAGTTTCATGTACGCATACCGACCTTCCTAGTCATTCTGAATCCATTGGAGGACAAAGTTTGTTAAGCTCAGGAGAGGTAGTTCAGATATGCATAGGCTCTCTGCGAGGCAAGCACAGACCGAGAACCACCTAAGTTCTAGACTTGATGAAGGAGCACAAGAGTTGTGCAGAAGATCCTTCTAAGTGTTAAGTCCAGGAGAAAGAGTGCAACGCTCTTAAGTCCTTCATAACTAACAAAGCTCAGGAAGGATAGCGAGATTCAAGTATCGAAAGGGAATATCCTTTCATTTGGAATATGAACGAACGAGACCCGTTCAGAAGGATCCGAGGTCTGTCACGACCATTTGATTTGAAGAGGGAGTGTAGGCATTAACGCCTTGACTCCTTAAGCCTTCAAAATTTCGATGAATGTGGGTAATCATCGTGAAGGGGATGGATCCTTTGAAGTCTGAAACCTGAAGTCGCGATGTGATCTAGGTTGTGGATCCAAGGATGTATTGGGACCCACTTTGACCGTCGGATCTGTGAGTTTGGAGTTTACGTAGTGGGAGAATCACACGTTGCTGTGACTAAACCTCCGAAAGCTGAAGTTGCGAAGTTGACCTAGACTGTAGATCTATGGATCCTATAGGACTCCCCTCATCCGTTCGATCCATGAGATTTGAGTTCATGGATTGTGAGTTAAAGTGGAGTTAGCTTGATAAGGAGGTTCTTTCAGATTCATCGCATCAATTTTTTATGCGATGTTTCAGACCAAAAAAATGTGGTCCATCATCAGGAAGAGTTTTAATATGTGAGGGAAATTTGAAAAGTCACCAGGTGTATAAATATGATTTTTTTTTAGTAAAGAGTCGACTTATTAAAAATATATATAAGACCTAAAAATATATTACTAGTCAATAATTACTAATTAATTTCTAGAAATTTTCCTTGTGGTTAGTGTTGGGATCCAATTTTCACTGATCTTCCATCCATCATCTTTGTTTAGATTGTTAGGTTGTTTTTTGATTTCGATGGCTTCCCTAAATTTTATATTGTGATAGTGATCTACCTTGGCAAGAATTTTGGCCTCTTCAATACAAATATGATGTTTTGTCTTATCTGAATTTTCTACCAACACTGAGGGACGAGTGCGATTGTGCTTGATATTAGCGGCATGTTCTTGAATTCTAATTCTAAAGGTTTTGAAGTTAGCTTTTGAAGGTTTCAGAATCTCAGGAGCTCGAACCTCCGTGAGGTCAAATTTCACGATAGTCAAGTTACCCGAACTACAAGAGTAACAAGAAATGTAGATGACTTAAGAAACTGACAGAGGGGATGGATGCGAACCGTTTAATGGGAGAAAAGGAAATCCTTGTTTCCAAATCAATTCAGACACTCACTGAGTTGCCAAAAACTTTGGAGGAAGACCTATGTAATGTTCCCCAAAATTCCCAAATTCAATTGTTTTTTATTAGGTTATTGGAGTTGATGATTCGTCAATCCCAAACCTGTAGTTGTTCATCACTGTACTTATAAACATACACATACTAATCCTATGTTATGGTTGCAAGTGTATTCATAAGTATTTAACTATGGCTATCTCAACCCTATTCATAACACAGGCGAATTAATAGTCCTACTAACTAACCATTAGTTTGTTTGGAACTTAAGACTACTAGAAAACACTTCATATATATATATATATATATATATATATATATATTATATACTTTCACCTTGATAGATCTCTTTATATTTACATAGCACGACTATATGCATGTTAGACTATCTATTTCATATTTATAGAATACTCATAAAAGAAAAGATAGGGTGTTCCTTAGGTTTTGCATTCCACTTCGAATGGGCTCTCATAACATAAAATAACTCATTCATTACAACAAAAAACACACACGATTAAAGTTAAGGAAGGGCCACTCCAATTTTCGTATGCGAGAGGTGTCCCTGTTCACATGTAGTTTTAACTACCCCGTCCATGGTGCGCATGGCGTTTGAAAATTAGGTGGTTAGGGTTCAAAACTGGCATACACTACTCGTCCCTAACTGAATAACAACTACGTGGTAACTAAGTTTGGGTGAGACTTCATGTTCCGGTGTACAAGAGCAAGGCATGAAGACCAACATTCCGAGAATCACACCATACCTTAACTGGGTTGTCATTCCCTCTCATAAATTTTGACAAGGACCACAGGGATGAACTGACATGCCTTAATTAGATCCTTTTTGCGACATTGAATTTTTTTGTTGTGGCACCTTCCCTTGGCCCATTGTTCGACTTGCATACCCACTGAGTCCCTACCACCTTACCCTAGTCACATGGTCCCAGTACGTTGCACAATTCCCACCATTAATCTAGAAAATAGGTCCTCCCGAGGTTATTGTTCAATGTTTTTTGTGTTGTGCAACTTGGGGAAATGTCGCTGCAAGGAACCCTGTGACTAAACTTTGCGTATGACTCTGGTGATGAGGAGGTTCTTGTTCTGTGTGAGAGAAAGGTCATTCCGCATCTCTCCACGTTGCCCTTATACCTGGTATGTTATCTGAAACCCCCTTTATCAAAATTATGTGAGGTATGGAAATGCCAAACGTATTGTAGTTGCTTCTGTGATTGCTCGATAACTTATTTAGTTGGGTTTTTCGTCTTCGTTATTCTGTTATTTTCGAGGTACTACTATCCAGACTCTAGATAAGTATTTCATCATGTTGGTCTATTTAACTTAGGGTGTGATTCCTTTTGAGGATAACCCCTTACTGTCTCAGTGTTCCACTGACTCGACTGCCCTACTATCGTGATTTAGCGATAGCATTGCAAATGCACATAAGTTTTGTTTCTCGGTCGTGTTCCCTTTCATTAAGTAGAAATAACACAGTCTAGTAAGTTCTTTGTTGGGGTTTTCCTTCGTTCTTTGGAAATTCTTATAATGCTTATCGTTATCTTGTATTGGTATCAAAAACATGAATTCCTATGACTGTATAATGTCTTCTCAGTCTGTACCTCAGAGTCCCATACTCTATGTTGAATATCTCATTTACTATAATGCATTTTCTTTGGAAGGCATCTCTCTATGGGTTCTTTTGTGACCCATTAATTGATTCCTATGCATGTACTTTTCTTTTTAACTAAATACTGTACTGTTCTTTGGCGCATATAAATATACATCTATATAAGATGGAGTCTGCACACAGAGTGAACTTGATAAATGTGTGGTATCCTGTATGTAATGTATTCAAGTATGTAATTAAAACTCCAGACACATGTTTCTCTTTCCATTGATATTTTTATCTGTATGTGTTCTTTCCAATACAAAATGTTTAACTATGTGTTTAATCTTGAATAATGCATTTCCTCCATCAATTAGTATTCGATCAGTATTTAACTTTACTTATGATATTTGCCATGTGTGTTTTATGCAACCTCTCGGAAGTCGGTTATGTAGTTCTCTGAATGGGTTATTGATTTAATTTCTTGAAAGTTCAATGAGACAAATTTGGTTACCACAACTGATGATGGGGCCCTTTTGTTTGCGAGGGTACCCATGAGGAGTAATTTGACCCACTTCCCCCTTCGGTCTTATGGACAGACCTCGAAAGTGCCACGAAAGGAAGGACAACCAAAGTCCCTGCAAGTTAAGTAAAACTCGTGATTAGACCTGTGGTAAAGATTTATTTTTTGAAGTCGTTCTCACAGTGATACTCTTGATTAAAATAATAATGTTATTAATTTTAGATTCACGTTTTCTTGCAGGGATTTTCTTCACTCAAAGTTTCCCGGATTCAGGATGCCTCTGAACACTAGAAAAGGTATCCGGGTTCTAAATACAGTGCTTAAGATTGCTCACAGATGCAACGAAGTAATACAATTTTTATCTTAGGTTATTATTTCATGGAAAACAGTATATACTAGACTCTTATAGTCGATTGAATGTTTATATCTGTAACCATCTTTTAGAGGTTAATAGAAAAGGAAACTCCATAATTTCAAATAGGAATTCTCCGTATTTTAATAATTTCAAGTGGTAGCACTTGTAGAGCGTGAATGTATATTATTTTACTACTGGTCTGATTCTGGAATTTAGAACAGATTTCATGTGTCTATATTTTAATGAATTTTGCCTCTATGTATCGTACATAAAAACAAGCTCTTTGTTTTGTGAGATACCTGAACTGTTATAATTCTTAGACTACTGTCACAGTCATAAAGACGAAAGATTTATTCAAATTTTTCTCATGTTTTCCAGTATGGAGGGACTGGTGGTATGAGTCATTAGATTTTTAAAATATTTATGAAAGACTATGTACAATCACTCTATATATAAACAGATTTCTATATATATGTATGTCCGAATTATATATATATATATAAGGTTCAAGTATACTTTTAGTACCTTATTTAGTGTTTGTACAGTCTATTCTATTTACGATTCAAGTGTGTTTTCGGTAAGTTGTTTAGCATTTGTATAGTCTATTCATTCTCTTAAATTGATTTTCTATACATACATAAAACATATATTTTGGGACTGTTAAAATAGGATTGACTTCATTTAACCTAGATATATCCTCTAGTAATAATTTCATCGTTCAGTTCCATTCACGATTTTGATGCACAAAAAATCTACTCAATGCATACGATTGACTGTAAGGGCTTATCCTACAGTTTATTCCATTCCAACAGTAATCTAATCTACAGAACTAACTCTTCCAAAATTAACCAGATGTAATCTTTTAGATATTAGATCAAAAGAAAGTAGCATTCACTCAACAATTTAATCAACGGAGATAATTCATCTAGAATAAATTTTAGAGGTATTCTGTCATCCCTTAAGTCAAACAACATTCGATTAGATTTTATTCCATAGAAATACTTCCATCCAGAATTAAACAGATGCATTCTATCAGCTATTAAATCATATAAAATTTAGTCAGAGAAGGAGTAGATAGACATATCTGAACAATTGTTGAACGAAAAATGGAACAACCATGTTCCTCCCAACCTTAGAACGGAACAACCAATGCTACTTGCTCCATTCACCCCATAGCCTGACCATGAATCCATGAGGGTGAACTACATAACTCCTCCTCAACAATTGTCCTTCAGTTTCAACTACTTCTCCTTGCCTCGCACTCAGAAAACAATGTTCATAACAACAATAGATAATTATTTCCCAGCATACTCGGTAGCGTCCTGCCTCCTCCCATATGCTATATATCAAAAGACATTTTTCCTAGGTCTTTTTTCCCCTTGGGAATTTTCACATCTTTCCAAATCCCTGATTTTTCAGGGGCTGCCAATGGCCAAATTCCTGATTTTCCACTTGCCACATTCAACCCTGAAGTAGTTCCAACATGTTCCTTATCATGGAGTCATGGTTAGCTAATTTTAACGTAGTTGTTCCATTTGTCCATCAACAATAAATATAAAATATTTTGTTTCATACAAGTGTCATAGTCATAGAGTTAGTTGGGTCAAATCCGATCTCTTCCCAACAATCATAATCATCAATTACAATTAACTAAATTTGAAATTCGGAATTTCCATAAATGACAATAATTTTCCAATTTTGAATTTACCAAAAACATAAATTATTTCATAAGCAATTTCATACTTAAAAATAATTTATTTTGGGGGATGTTTCATCCTTTCCCCCTTCAATAAAACACTATCCTCAATGTTCATCCCTTTCTCGGAACAAGATTGGATGAGATTTCTGCAAATCTCCCTCCAACTCCCAAGTGGCCTCTTCAGGACTAAAGTGCTTCCATTGCACTTTTACATGGGCGACAACTCTGTTCCATAGTGCTATTTCTCTCTTGTCCAGAATGCATAGAGGTTCTGCTTGGAACTCGCCTTCTAGTTCCATATGCACCAAGTTCCAATCGATCATATGAGTAGGGTCATAAACATATTTTTTTAACAAAGAAATATGAAATACATTATGAACTCTAATATTTGTAGGAAGTGCAAGTTGGTATGCTATAGGTCCAATTCGAGCTAATATCTCGAAAGGGCCACAAAACCTGGTTTCCAACTTGGCACAGTTCCCTAGATTTAGTGAACTTTTTTAGGATTTGAATTTTAAATAGACGTGATCTCCCACTTCAAATTCTAGGTGTCTTCTTTTCAAGTACGCATAAATTTTCTATCTATCCTGAGCCTCTTTTAAATTTTGATGAAATTTTCTTACCATATTCTCCATTTTGTGGAGCATTTCTGGTCCTACCATGAGTCTATCAACTGGGTTATCCCAGCTAATCGGAGTCGTACACTTTTTGTCGTATAGTACCTCTAAGGGGTTCATCTTATCCGATGTTTGGTAAGCATTGTTGTACGCAAATTCCACCAAGTGTAGGTAGTCTTCCCACTTGCTTGGTTTTGTCCTTACGCTCATGTGTAGCATATCTTCTATGATTTGGTTTGTTCATTCAGTCTACCCATCTATTTGTGGATGATAACTGGTGCTGAAGCCTGAAATTCAAGTTAGTATTTAACCCTACAAACAATTCTTTCCAAAAAGTAGATGTAAATTTTACGTCTCTATCCGAAATCACCATTTTATGAATACCATGCAGTCTAAAAATTTATTTCATGAATATTTTAGCGATGTTAATAGATTTAAAAGTATACTTTATAGGGATAAAGTGTGTAGACTCACTAAGCTTATCGATTACCACCATAATTGAATCATTCTGTTTTTGAGTTCTTGGAAAACCTGTAATAAAATCCAGTGATATAGTCTCCCATTTCCATTCTAGCACAGGTAAGGGCTGCAACAGGCCAGCTGGATGTTGGTGTTCAAATTTCACCTACTGACAAGACACTTAGCTAAGTATTATGTTATTTCTCCCTTCACATGGGGCCAATAAAATAACTTCCTTAGTGTTGTTACCGTTTTCTGGTATCCCAAATGACCGAAATATGGTTTCTTGTGTACTTTGTCCAAAATCGTTAATTTTAATTCTGTCGAATTTGGTATGTATATTCTATTTTTAAATCATAGTAGACCATTTATGTACAAACTCAGATCTGTC
This sequence comes from Picea sitchensis, assembly GCA_010110895.2. NCBI lineage: Eukaryota > Viridiplantae > Streptophyta > Pinopsida > Pinales > Pinaceae > Picea > Picea sitchensis. Next base: position 10,319 of record SNQJ01S0010204.1, on the reverse strand, counting down.
TTGTCTGAATTTTCTGTATTATTTCGTAATTTTGTCATTGTTTTAGTATGGTTTTCATCGTTATTACCTGCGGCCTTTATCCTCTGCTCAAGATCACTTTCTGCCCTACTAATGTTTATTTCAAACAACCCATGAACTCTTATGCTTAAGGCATCAACCACCTTGTTTTCCTTACCCTTGATATGTCTTACGTCAAATTCAAATTCACTCAAGAAGGCCAGCCATCTTGCTTGCCTTGCATTAAGGTTTGGTTGACTAAACAAAAATTTCACACCATTGTTATCCGTCAATAACAGAAATTTTCTGCCCATTATGTAGTTTTGCCACATCTTCAAGGCGTGTATTACAACTGCCAATTCTAATTAATGAGTGACATAGTTTCGTTCAAGTTCCTTTAGTTTTCGAGATTCATAACAAATAACATGTCCTTCCTGAGTCAAGACACCACCCAAACCTTCTTTACTCACATCTACACAGACTGTGAAGTCTTTGTCCATATATTCTATCTTTAAAATGGGTGTGGTTGTCAATAATTCCTTTAACTTATTAAAATTGTCCTGACATTTCTGTGACTAGTTGAACTTGGTTCCCTTCTTTTGTAATGATGTGATGGGGTATGCAATTTTGGAAAATCCCTCTATAAATTTGCGGTAATATCCAGTGATTCCCATGAATGATCAGATGTCTGCTATGTCCTTCGAGATCGACCACTCCATTATGGATCTTATTTTCTCCAGATCGACTGCAATACCTTCTTCAAATATTACATGTCCTAAGTACTATATTTTCTTCTGATAAAAGTCACACTTATCGAATTTAGCATACAGTTTGTGTTTTCTTAAAGTTTGCAGAACTATCCATAAGTGTTCCTCATGTTCTTCTTCTATTTTAGAATATAATAGGACATCATCAATAAATACCAAAACAAACTTGTCCAAGTGTTGACTGAAAATGTTGTTCATTAAACACATAAATGTGGCTGGTGTGTTAGTGAGACCAAATGGTATGACAAAAATTTTTTAATGTCCACATCTTGTTCTGAATGTTGTTTTACTTATTTCCTCATCTTTTATTCTAACCTGGTGATAACCAGATCTTAAATCCAATTTAGAGAAAATCTTTTCCCCACCTACTTGATTGAACAAATCATTGATCCTAAGTAAGGGGTACTTGTTCTTAACAATCATTTTGTTTAATTGTCTGTAATCTATGAATAACCTTAGAGTTGCGTCCTTAATTTTAACAAAAAGGATTGGTGCTTCCCATGGTGAGACACTTGGCCGAATGTAGTTCTTGTCCAACAGTTCTTGTAATTGAATTTTTAATTCTGTTAATTCCGACAAACTCATTCGGTAGGGTGCTTTGGATATAGGGGTTGAACCAGGTAATAGGTCGATAGAAAAGTCTATCTTCCTCCTTGGGGGTAATTCAGGTATCTCATCAACAAACGCATATCTAAAATCATGCAAGACGACAAAATCCTCCCAGTTAGGTTTATTTTCTTTTTCCAACAGTTTTGTCACTTGGATGGCATAAATCTGACAACCCTTTCTTATGCATTTCTTAAATTGCATTGCTGAAATCTATCTAACTGAAATTGGTTTTTGTATACCTTGAACTCTCCTAACAATGTCGTTTTCATCTTTATACTTGAGTGATTTTTCATAACAATCTAACACTGATTTATGCCTTTCTAACCAATCCATTCCGACAATTATGTCATAAGACCCTAACTGTAAAATGTTCATATTTGTCTTTGTGTTTTGACCACCTAAACTGAACTCACAATTAGAAATAAAATCAGATACTTTTCTTTTTGTTCTTGTTGCTAGTTGTACTAGCCAAGATTTTGCATGTTTTGTTTTCTTAAGTTTATTTGAATCCACTACACCAGGAGTGATGTAACTCAACATAGCTCCTGGATCAATTAAAATAGAAATATGAGTATTGTTAATTTCACCTTCAATTTCCACTACAGTGGATTGGTGGTCAGCTTATCGGCCATCCATGGTTGCATTGATCCGATGTAAGCTTCTGCCCACATCTCCCATTGTATATGCTTCCTGTAGGTTGTGAACCGTAGTCTTAGTTGCTTAAATCAAACGTGGACATTTCTTCCTCAGATGAGGTTCTCCACATTCCCAAAATTTTAACGGGGGCTGTCCCCAAACTTTTTTGTTCCCAGATTAACTGGTTTACCACCTCCTTGGGTGTTCTTGTTGTTTGAGTGAAAATATTTCCTTGGAAATATCTTTGCTACGTTCTGAAAAGGGGCTGGCTGATATCCCTTCTTTTGCTTATTCATTCAGTCTTGTTTCTTGTCTTTCCAAGCCTTGGGAAATTCTGACCGGTGTTTGTATTGGTTGTAACAAATTCAGGCCTTCCTGAAAACTTCACTCAAGGACTTGGGGTTATCGAATTTGAATTTGTCCTTATAGGACTGTGGTAAACAACTTAGGAAACGTTGGATTTTTACTTTGTCCTCCTGGATATAAGGCACAAATCTTAGTAATTCTAGGAATTTGTTTATTAGGTCATCCATAGCCATTTGACCAAGTTGTAGCTCATAAAACTCTTTAGTTTTTCTTTCATAGTAACTTTCAGATAAATACTATTTCTTAAAGTACTTCTTAAAATCCGACCATTCCCTCTGTTCTTCCTTTAGGCCCTTGGCCAACTTCAGGTCCTGCCACCATATGCTCGCTTTTCCTTTCAAATTATAGATGGCCATTTTGACCTTCATATTGTTGGAATAGTTATATATCTAGAAATACTTCTCTATGTCTAATAACCATGCTTCAACCTCCTCCCTTGTTCTGGATTCCTCGTCAAAGGTAGATGGTTCGATTTTCTTAAACTCTCCCTCAAGATGGTCCACCTGTTTCCTTTTTCTTCCTGTTTTTGTTTTATCTTCTGTTGATGGTGTACCTTCAGAAGAGTTGTCTCCTTTTTCTCCTTCAAGACCATAATTTTTGAAGGCCCTTTTGTTGACCTCTTCTTCCTCATTATCGTCCTTTGGGATCTTTTTTGTCACTATGCCTCATAGAAAAACTTGATTTATTTCCTACTATTCCTGTTGTGCCTTTTTCAGTTTCTCATTGTCTTCCTTGAAAACTTGCATCTCCACAATGAGATTTCTCATAGTTTCTAGAACTTTGGTAGGTGAACTTCCATCACTTTTCTTCCTTTGATCTTCAGGAGGCCTTTGTTCAGGATTCTCCTCGAGTTTGATTTTTTCTTCGTTATGAGCTTCCATGATTACAACATAAATAAAGTGTTTTCTGTTTGTAATAGTAATCATTTTGTTAGTTTTACACAACAAAAAAATATGTGCTAAGTAATTATTATGGCCCTGTTAAGGTCCAAGTGTTGTAACCTTTTCTATGATACCATATGTTCCCCAAAATTCCCAAATTAAAAAAACAAATTATTAGGTGATTGGAGTTGATCATTCATCATTCCCAACTCTGTAGTTTTTCATCACTGTACGTATAAACATGCACATACTAATCCTCTGTCATGGTTGCATGTGTATTCATAAGTATTTAGCTATGGCTATATCATCCCTATTCATAACATAGGCGAATTAGTAGTCCTACTAACTAACCATTGGTTTGTTTGGAACTTAAGACTATTAGAAAACACTTCATATATNNNNATACTTGCACCTTGATAGATCTCTTTCTATTTACATAACATGACTAAATGCATGCTAGACTATCTATTTCATATGTATAGAATACTCATAAAAGAAAATATAGGGTGTTCCTTAGGTTTTTCATTCCACTTTGAATGGGTTCTTGTAACATAACATAACGCATTAATTAGAGAAAAAATCACACACGATTAAAGTTAAGGTAGGGCCACTCCAGTTTTTGTATGCAGGAGGTGTCCCTGTTCACACGTAGTTGTTACTACCTCGTCCATGGTGCGCTTGGCATTTGGAAATTTGGTGGTTAGGGTTCACAACTGGCATACACTACTCGTCCCTAACTTAATAACAATTGTGTGGTAACTAAGTTTGGGTGAGAATTCACGTTCCGGTGTACAAGAGCCAGGCATGAAGATTGACATTCTCAGAATCACACCATACCTTAATTGGACTATCATTCCCTCTCATAAATGTTGAAAAGGACCATAGGGATGAACTGACACACCTTAATTAGATCTTGTCTGTGACATTAATTTTTTTTGTTGTGGCGCCTTCCCTTGGCCCATTGTTCAACTTGCGTACCCACTAAGTCCCTACCACCTTTCCCTAGTCACATGGTCCCGATATGTTGCGTAGTTCCCACCATTAATCAGGAAAACAATTTCTCCCGAGGTTATTGTTCAATATTTCTTGTGCTTTGCAACTCAGGGAAATGCTGCTGCAAGGAACCCTGTGACTAAAATTGGCATATGACTCTGGCGATGAGGAGGTTCTTGTTCTATGTGGAAGAAAGGTCATTATGCATCTCTCCACCTCTCTCTTATACCTGGTATGTTATCTGAAACCCCTTTATCAAAAGTATGTGAGGTATGGAAATGTCAAACGTATTGTAGTTTCTTCCGTGATTGCTCGATAACTTGTTTAGTTGGGTTTTTCGGCTTCGTTATTCTGTGATTTTCGAGGTACTACTATCCAAACTCTAGATAAGTATTTCATCATGTTGGTCTATTTAACTTAGGGTGTGATTCCTTATGAGGATAACCCCTTACTATCTCAGTGTTCCATTGACTCGACTGCCCTACTATCATGATTTAGGGATAGCATTGAAAATGCGCATAATTTTTTGTTCTCGGTCATGCTCCCTTTCATTAAGCAGAAATAACACAGTCTGGTAAGTTCTATGTTGGGGTTTTTCTTCATTCTTTGGAAATTCTTATAATGCTTATAGTTATCTTGTACTAGTGTCACAAACATGAATTCCTGTGACTGTATAATGTCTTCTCATTCTGTACCTGAGAGTCCCATACTTTGTGTTGAATATCTCATTTAATAAACTATGTTTTCTTTGGAATCCATCGCTCTCTGGGTTCTTTCGCGACCCATTAGTTGATTCCTATGCCTGTACTTTTATTTTTAACTAAATAATGTACTTTTCTTTGGCGCATATAAATATACATCTATAGAAGATGGAGTCTGCACGCAGAGTGAGCATGATAAATGTGTGGTCTCCTATATGCAATGTATTCAAGTCTATAATTAAAACTTGGGACATACTTTTCTCTTTCCATTGATATTATTATCTGTATGTGTGTCTTCCAATACAAAATGTTTAACTCCGTGTTTAAGCTTGAATAATTCATTTCCTCCATCAGTTATTATTCGATCAGTATTTAACTTTACTTATGATATTTGGCATGTGTGTTTTATGCGACCTCTCAGAATTCGGTTATGTAGTTCTCTGAATCGGTTGTTGATTTAATTTCTTGAAAGTTCAATGAGACAAGTTTGGTTACCACAACTAATTATGGGGCCCTGTTGTTTGCGAGGGTACTGATCATGAGTACTTTGACCCACTTCCCCCTTTGGGATTATGGAAAGACCTCGATAGTGCCATGAAAGGAAGGACAACCACAGTCCCCGCAAGTTAAGTAAAACTCGTGATTAGACCTATGGTAAAACTTTATTTTCTGAAGTCGTTCTGACAATGATCCTGTTGATTAAAATAGTACTTTTATTAATTTTAGATTCACGTTTTCTTGCAGGAATTTTCTTCACTCAAAGTTTCTCGGATTTGGGATGCCTTTGAACACTAGAAAAGGTATTCAGGTTCTAAATACAATGCTTAAGAGTGCTTACAAATGTAATGAAGTAATACGATTTTTATCCTAGGTTATTATTTCATGGAAAAAATTATATACCAGACTCTTACATTCAATTGAACATTTATCTTTGCAACCATCTTTTAGAGGTTAATATAAAAGGAAACTCCAGAATTTCAAATAGGAATTCTCCATATTTTAATAATTTCAAGTGGTAGCACTTGTAGAGCATGAATGTATATTGTTTTACTACTGGTCCGATTCTGGAATTTAGAACAGATTTCATGTGTCTTTATTTTAATGAATTTTTCCTCTGTGTATCGTACATAAAAACAAGTTCTTTATTTTGTGAGATACCAGAACTGTTATAATTCTTAGACTACTGTCATAGTCATAAAGATGAAATATTTATTCAAAAAATTCTCATGTTTTCCAGTATGGATGGACTGGTGATATGAGTCATTAGATTTTCAAAATAGTTATGAAAGACTATGTACAATCACTCTATATATAAACAGATTTCTATATATATGTATATCCCGGTTATATATATATATATATACTTTTAGTACCTTATTTAGCGTTTGTACAGTCTATTCTATGTATGATTCAAGTGTGTTTTCAGTATGTTATTTAGCGTCTGTACAGTCTATTCATTCTCTTAAATTGATTTTCTATACGTACATAAAACATATATCTTGGGACTGTTAAAATAGGATTGACTTCATTTAACCTAGATATATCCTCTAGTAATAATTTCATCGTTCAGTTCCATTCACGATTTCGATGCACAAAAAATCTACTCAAAGCATACGATTGACTATAAGGGTTTATCCTACAGTTTATTCCATTCCAACAGTAATCTAATCTACAGAACTAACTCTTCCAAAATTAACCAGATGTAATCTTTCAACTATTAGATAAAAATAAGGTAGCATTCGTTCAACAGTTTAATCAACAGAGATAATTCATCCAGAATAAATTTTAGAGGTATTTATTCAACCCTTAAGTCAAACAACATTCGATCATATTTTAGTCCATAGCAATACTTTCATCTAGAATTAAACAAATGCATTCTATCATATATTAAATCATATAACATTTAGTCAGAGAAGGAGTAGTTACACATATCTTAATAGTTACCGAACAACAAATGGAACAACCACGTTCCTCCCAACCTTAGAACGGAACAACCAATGCTACTTTCTCTGTTCACCCCCTAGCCTGACCATGAATCCATGAGGGAGAACAACAAAAATCCTCCTCAACATTTTTCCTTCAGTTTTAGACACTTCTCCTTGCCTCACACTCAGAAAACAATGTTCATAACATCAAGAGATAATTATTTCCCAGCATACTCGGCAACGTCCTGCCTCCTCCCATATGCTATATATCAAAAGCAATTTTGCCTAGGTCCTGACAGTCCTGTAGCATTGCAGGGATCGGAGAAGTGCGAACCTTAAAAAGTTGAGGGCGGGCCGCAATCCAAACCACAGTTTTGAAGAAATGACACGTGGAGGCTCGAGGAGAATTGCAGGCTGAAAGGTAGTTTGGTTTCAAACCACCTTTGTCTGCACCGACAATTGTGTCTTTGTGTGAGGTTATCACCCAAGGTCACCTCAAGGAGGGGCTTTTCAGAAAAGGGGCTAGCACCCCAAATAAAAGATTTCCCAAGAGAAAAGGGAAGGTCGTGGGTACCATTATACCTGCACTTGGAAGTCGAAAGGGTTTGCGTTTAATTACAGAGAGATACCATCAGGGTCTCATGGAGTCGATGGCTTCAGAATCAAAGATCCTTGACCGAGATGTCGAACTGGTTCCCCAAATTCCCAAATTAGAAACCATGGATGGAGAATATGTCCTTTAAGAAAAGATAAAATATTTATGCCCCGTCGTGGGTGTGTTACAATTGACCCACATATTTCCTTCTGACAGAAGAAACATAAGGATTAGTCGAGAAAATTCCCAAGTCATGTATGCAATAAAATAACACGAGGAAAAAAATAAATATCTAGAGAGGTAAGGGATATGGCTAAGAGAGAGAACTTGAGGGAGTTTGGATGGGGAGAAAAAATTATTGAATTTGTAAAAAACAGTAATAGAAAAGAGCTCGAGCTATGAATATTGGGTCCGAGAGCCCAAAAAATCGACCTGAGCTAAGAGGGTCATGCGATTGATGCTAGGAAGGAATATGATAAACCTCGATGAGGCTTGAGCTAGGTCGGTGTGAGGAAATCGCTACCAAGAGTAGGGTGACAGAGAGTGTTCTCCATAATTTGTTGAGAATCCAAGATCCCAACCCAAGTCGATAAAGATGTGAGCTTGATACTGGAAGGGAATCTGATAAACCTCAAAGAGACATGTGCTAGGTGGGCAAGGAAGACTATACCCACAAGGGTGTGAAGAAGAGTGATCGGGATGGAACAAAGAAGACCCCATGAGTTCCTGAATGGAACACAAGAGGGTTGCAGGATTGATGATGGTAGGAGAGAATTTCACCAGGGAAGGAATTTTATAAACCCCGTGGGGGTCCTAAGTTAAGTGGAAAGAAGGGGATACTTATGTTGTTTCTAGAGAATTGGAGGAGAGTGACCTTCCTAATCTATTTATTGACTTGATGAGTCAATAGTGAGAGATATCCTTGGTGGTAACATGGCTTGGCACGAAGGTGACCAAACTGATAAGAGTGAATGCATCTAAGCCTATGGTTGGGTGGAAATGTGAATGCCCATAGTCATTTGGATAGATACAATGTGTAAACAGATAAGTATCTCCACATTTTGTGTCATTGAATTGGAATACAAGGTTCGATGTCTATAATGGTGCTATAAATGTGCATGCATGATTTATTATATTGACGAATGTTTAATCGATAAATCCTTTCATTTGGATGAGTGTAGTATAGTGAGTATGGTGCATGGTTTGCACGGTTGAATATGATCATCTTGTAATGATTCTAAGATAAAGAAAATGAACTTGATGTCATGGGTTATGTGTGCATCTGGAAATATTCATCATCGTAATGGGTTTCCTTTGAAAGCAAACTAGAGTCATAAGCAAATAAATGAAGGTAAAATGCTTGGTATGAGTGATGAGACTCAATAGTGGTTTATTTCCAATTTGGAGTGGATTTCATCTCTCCAAAGATGAGCCTTCATCCTATTGAAATTTCATTATATATTATCATTAGTCTATAACAGTAGGATCAGTTGCGAGATGAATTCCAATCGTAGATCATATCAGAGGAACGAAAACCTAACAGGATAGGGATTCCAACCCTTGGTTCCATACCTTTATTATACATATGAAAGAATTAACAAGGATTTGTTGTAATGTGTGAGGAGGGTGCCACATAGGTAGATGGAGTGACCAAGGTTGCTACATGGTGGAGGTTGATTTATCAAAGGGTCAATAATGGGCCCTGTCAATCTCAAGCCTTTGAACGAGTACCTTAAACCATGATTGTCATTTCTTCAATTCTAGAAATCTTGGCTGTCAATATAATAGGTAACCTCAAGAGGGATATAATGTCTCGAGGCATCGAAGCACCAGACTTCGAGAAAATTCCTAGTATAAACCCCTTTAGAAGTCCTGATATCTATTATCCGTGGACCAGGGTTCTAGCCCATGGTTCCATGCCTTGTTACATAAGAATGAGAGAGAGAGAGGGAGTGACTTCATGTGCAATGTGTTGTGCCATCCTAGTAGACAGGAGGTCAAGGGATTGACACTTGGCAATGTTTGATTAATTGTTGGAGAAAGTGCAGGGCCAAATTGGGCATGCAGGCCTTGGATTAACTCCATTAAATCCTCGGTCATAGTATCTTGAAGGCGAGAGATATTAGTTGTAGATATCTATTATGAAAATTCAATTGGACCCCAGACCTCAAGATTTTAGTGTGTAGGAGATTGGTAAAGCATCGAGGTCCTAATGTCCACAGTCGTTTGGCAGCGACACATGTCCTCCATAGATTCCACATGATGGATAGATATCGACTATAGATCTTGTGGTAAAGGTCGGGACTCATAATCCAAATATCACATAGTTAATTATCTCTTCATCACTCAGAAATGATCTCTTGGAATATTTGGATGGAGGTCTAGAAATAAAATTGTTGCCACGTTTCCTTCTAGGTGGCATGACTAGATAGGGCTATGTGCCCTAGGATGCCTATTGTATATTGGATCTTAGACCACTGGGAGGCTTTGGGAAAATAGACCTTATGAAAAAGTCCAATAGTCAATGCATGGTATATTCGAGATGATGTCGAATGATGCCATTCAATGAATAGAAAGTGGACATGTGTCAATGTCATCTTAAGTTGTAAGGTAGCTAGAGAGGTAGTGGGGGGGCCCAGAGAGCCCATAGTAATAATAGTGGAGGTCATTCAATGTAAGGTGGACTAGGTCCACTATATTTTTAAATAAGGCCCACTATGGTAGTTAGATATAATAAATGGGTAGTTAGATATAATAAATGTAAGAGGACTTCTTAGAAGGTTCTTCTTCTAGAAGATTCCTCCTCTAGAATGTTCTTAGGTGATGGTAGCACTATATAAAGGGGTTCA
>SNQJ01S0010203.1:147999-161139 GCA_010110895.2 Picea sitchensis | reverse complement strand
GGTAGTTGTCCAACCCTTGGAGTCAATACTCCATTTAGGCGACCTTGTGAGAAACTAAGGACCTCTAAGGAATAAGGACCATGCCTTATTGCATGCCCCTTAGAATCTTCCTGAGGGACTGTCTCAATCTGCCCTCACAACCTCATGGGTCTCTCGATTATGTGCAAATGGATTTATTTTATATACATTTGTATTTGTGTGCTTCTAATTTTAAGTGTGAAACAAATGCCAGTCTAATACATAATTAACATAGGCATCGAATATTAGATTATCACTCTTATAAACATGAATGTACGTAATGTAATCAAAAAAATGTTCTAGAAGACGTACCCGAAGGAATCATCAGAGAAGCATGGGATCATGAACATGGTACTTTCCATTCAACCGTGACACTACCAATTTGGAATCTAGGTGAACCTCAAGAGACATGATACCTTGCAAAATGGCATCTCTAAGAAGATCGATCATGGCGTTATACTTAGCCACATTGTTGGTTCTTGGCTCTGTTATCCCCATTTTGGGGGATAAATAAGGAGATGATGTCTTGAGGCCCTCATGTTGTAGATATGGAGTGTTGAGAGACCACATGACTAGCAGTGTCCACTTGCACATGTGAAATCTCACTCTATCACCACATTTTGGATACCTTATTAGTGCATCCACCACACCAACTAGATTTTGAGAGGCAAATGGTTCTTGCTCCATGTGGTACAAGTTAGGTATTGTGGCAGGTAATCACCCTAATATTTGAGGCATTTAAACATGTTGCATTTAAGTTTTTTTTTATTGTATAATGCATGCTTGGACATTATGCTTTTGACCCCGTTTCACCTTGGTGAGTGTCACATATTTCCTAGTAAGTGGCTACCCTTTGGGGAAGGTTTGAAACTGGGGATCCCTCGAGGGGTTATCGTACCATTCCCGGCCATACTTACCACTTTCCGATCATTACACTCCTATCATTTTTCCCTCTTCTAGGCCCTTTGACTTTAGTGGCCAAAGAAGGGCATGTACCTCATTTCATGGGAAGAAGGGGCTGAAGGCCCAAGGGGATAGTTGTTGGAAAAATAGAAGAGCCTAAAATAAACCTTCTAGATGCTCTCCCAATCAGGTCTTGAGAACAATGAACTACTTCTCTTAAAATAATTGAAGACCTGCACAATATCAAACACATAATAAATGTCCTTCTTAAATATAAGACTAACATGAGTGTGTTACAACTCTTTACATGGTTACCCCTATGGAACTTTGTGGACCTATTATTTCAAGTGACATTGTGTTACTTACCCCTAAGTTAATAGATTCGCTACTGGGAGTGCACACATATTTGTATCATTGATTAATTAATAAATGGCAATAAATGGGCTTGGAAAAAGGTTGCATTAAGGAAGAAGGTACAACACACTCCCTACAAAGGCACCCATAAATGAGATAATATGATCCCTTGTATGTAATGAAACTCATTGAACTATGAATTCTAAACCCCTATCCACCCCATCATCCACTACATAACCTTGAAATTCCATCCTTGGGAGCATCCCCTACTTGTGGTTTTTGGTCTACCCAATAGGACCTTTATGACACCCCTCCCATACCTAAACTTGGTCAATTGTATAGGGTCTTGGGGCATTTGTTTAATTTGATGAGGTAGTTTTGATGCACATGTTTAGGTGCCTCGCTTATTAGATGTGGTTTACACTTTTCATGATATCTTTGACTTGATATCTTTGGAGGGCGTACCTTTTTGTTTTCCAGGACCCTCCTTGGTGGCCAGTTTTGGGAGAACAAGCCTAGCTTGGGCTTCCATAGGGAAAGAAGCCCATAGATTGGATGTTATAGGTTTGTGCACTAGATCACAGAGACATGCCTTTGGAGGCTTGCATGGCATCATGGAGGACCTAACCCATCCCCTACTACCTAAATGTTTTTCTTGAAGAGGGAAAAACGTCACTTCCGTGAGAGTTGATGTCGCAAAGGGGTTAGGGTTTGATGGTGATAGAGTTGCTCATTGACACCTAGAATAAATTGATGAATATATCACATTGACTTGAGGGAGAAGGACATAGTGCATGAAGTGAGGGCCTTTGAATTCCAAACGTTCCATCCACAACCTCAACGACTTGTCACATATGCCAAAGTGTCCCCTAAAAGGGTGATGTCATCTTACTTTTAGGGTTTCTAATGTGCAAAAGTGAATTTTAAATGAATTATTTAGTATTATTTGTGTAAAGGGGAAGATTAGCGTTGTTGACCCCTATCTTTTATTTTACCTTAAAATTAAGTGGACAAACTATGTGTTAGACTTTTTGTATAAATAGAGATCATGTGAATCTCTTTTAATGACATAACTCTCCCATTGTGAGAAGTACTTGGCTGAAATTTTCGTTATTCTTGGGAATTATGGTGTTTATCTCTTTTGAAAATGTTTTATGGTGCTATATTTTGGTGAATGGATGAGGAGGAGTGATGTGCACCTCTTGGATGCTTGTTCTCTTGATCTTGAATGGTGAATTTTCTTGGTGAAACTAGGGTTTGATCTCTCTCTCTCTTGGAATTGGTAAGGAAAAATATGCATTTGTTAGTTACTTCTTGATATTTCTTGGTTATGGTTTTTTGAAACCCTAGGAGGAGTATGTTGGATACACCCTCCATTAAGCTTCATCTAATTTTCTAAAATTTACAAGTTATTTAGGGTTTCTAGGAGGAATACGAGTGTGTATACACTCTTTAGATTTACCCTAAGTTTTATTGGAATACCCTAGGAAGTAAAAGGGATTACACCCATAGGGTCTTTGTTGATATAAATATTTATTCTAAGAATCCATTTACCCAGTTTTAAAAGGCATTAATCTGAATATTTTGCATTGGAGAAATAAAATAGTGCATTGGGAAACATGAATTTTTGTCATTTCAAATTTCTGCAATTTGGGTTTTGTTCCATGTTCCTGGAGCACCTATTATCCACTAGGGAGTCCCCTCTAAATGGGTATTACTTTATGTTGTAATAAAATTTCATTTTTATCCATTAGGGCTGCAAAAACCCTAAACACTTCTTCTCTCATAACTTGTTTTTCAACCATCAGAATTTGCCAAGAGTTTGCCACTTTTATTTACTCGGTCTAGTGCAAATTTTGGGTGGATTATTTGTGAGTTTTGGTGGTTGAATTTACTATTGTAAAAAATATTTTTCTACATCCTTAAGGCTGCAAAATATCTCTACAAGCATATTTTGCTACAACCTTGTTTCATTGTTAAAGTCTTGTGTTGTCATAATTGAATATCACTAGTGTTTACCTAACTTATCTCTAGCATATTTCAATGGAATTTTAGCAATTGTTTCGCAACTTTAATAATTATGTATTTTCTGATATACATTGTTGTTTACTTTTTCAATTAGGGACAGAAATATTAATTTGCTTGTCCACCTAACATTATACATATATGCTTGGCTTGTTCTTGTGTTGCGAGCAGGTACAACATTCTTCACAGTTGTTCTTATATCTTGGAAATCATTGCCTACCACTTAGACAATTTCCCAAGCCTTTCCACATCTTCTACCTTGACCTATAGTGGGACCCTCCTTCATCAATTCACTTTTCATCTCATTCCCCCCAGGGTCACCGATATTCCCCCCTTGATGTGATTCTATCATCTCTAAAGTGACAGGAATACATGATTAAGGTGATAGTGGGTAGGTGTTATCAAATTTGTCACCATTTGGTGGTTGGGTCAGGATTTTCCCAACCTACAACTTGTGCGATAACAATCCCAAGAAAAGCACCTCTAGAAATTACAAATTGGACCATGGGAAAATAAATCACCCAGGAAACGAAAGCAAGGTTCTGAGTGTGACGAATAGCATAGTCTTCGAACCCTATGAATATTGAAGATTCATGTGAAATATTCCAACTAAGCAGAAGCATGATAAGAAAACCGAAACGAAAAGAAAATGAACTAAAAACTAGTCCTAAATACTACCAATATACAATATCAAAAAGTGGAAAATGCTCGAGAATCAACACTCAAGCATAGTACCTCTTGAGATAGAGCCTATTTTTGGGCTCTAGCAACATGTTGCCCACATAATCTAATAACTCATAAGCTCCTTTTCATAGGGAACACCTCACAATTTAAGGACCATGCCACATAAGATTGAATTTACCTGCCCCTAAATCATCCTTGTCCTATTCATAGATCCTTGGGCAGGCAGACTTATCATACTGACTCTTAACATGATTTTTGTGTGCCTCATTCATTTTGGTTTCATCACGATATTTCTCATTAAGATGTTCCAAGTGAACAAGGTGTGTTTCTAACTCTACCGTGTCAGGAAGAAACTCTATAACAATTTTCAGTGAAGGTGTTTCACATTCAATTGACAAAACTTTATCCACCCCATGAACGAGTTGGAAAGGCAAAAAGCCTTTAGCAATCTAGACTGAAGTCTAGTACACCCAAAATGTTGGGTAAAGCATCATATGCCAATTTGATTTGCTCGAATTGATAGTTCATTGGAGAATGGTTTTGGGAGACTTGTTGATAGCCTCTACTTGACCATTCACCTGAGGGTAATAAGGAGATGAGTGCTCCTACTTGAAACCTAGATTTGATGTTAATTATGAAATCATTCGGTTTTGAAAGTGATTTCCATGGTCAGTGATAATATCTTTCGGAATGTCGAACATGGTAATAATTTGATTTAAAATGAATATCACTACAATCTCACTGTTATTTGCAAACGTAGGCATGGCCTTCGCCCACTTCGTAAAGTAGTCGACGGCCACGATAATGTAATGATGCCCCCTAGCTGAAGGCAAGTGGCATGTCATAAAATATACCTCCCACTTGGTGAAGGGGCCGACAATGACGACCATAAATAAAATAACGATATGTGCCTACATTTTCCTAGAAAATACTTAACAAGGGTGACATTGTTTCACTACCTCAACACAATCCTTGAAGATTGTCAGCGAAAAGTATCTAGTGTGCATGATTTTTTAGGTTGTTTTCAACCCAGAACGATGACCACCACATGATCCACTATGCCAATCATTAAGAACACTCTCTGCTTCCTCATGAATTAAACAACAATGGAGTGTCACCAATGATGAGATAATTCTTCACCTGGTGGTGAATACGTCGTTGTTCATCTTGTGAATAATGTAGAGAGAACTTCAAAGTTTGGAGATATATGAGGACATACCCATACCTAGGGTCACTGGAAGAGATAAGGAAGATATGCTCATCAGGAAACAATTATTTAATAACGGTGTCCTCATCCTCCCCGAGAAACTCCGACATAAGTTTGAAAAAGACTAACAACTTTTTGGACTTAGAAGAGACGAAGTCTAACTCGAACTCCTGAAATATGAAGATTCACTTATTATATTTCCCCTCAATGATTCATCGTTTTGGGACGTATTGGAATGGATTAACATCAACGATTATAGTTGTCTTGCGTAAAATAATGTAATGCCAAAGCCTCTAGACAACATGCACCTGCCAAAGCCAGCTTATCAACATGCAAGTAGTTAAGTTCAGGACCAATCACACTGCGATTGAAGTAATAAATGGCATGCTCCTAGAGAACATCATCTTCCTAAACTAGAAAAATGCCAATAGTAGATTTTGTAGCTACAAGATACATCAATAAATCTTGGTTATAGTTTGGGGGACTAAGCTAGGGGGCAAACACAAGATCCTTTTTTAGTGCATCAAAATATCGTTGCAAAAACTCATCCCAAATGAAAGGGACCCCGTTTTTCAAATAATGCATGAATCCCTTGGTGATTTCTACATAATTACCAAAAACCAACAAACGAAATTGGATTTTCCTTGCAAAATTTTAAGTTATCGAATATTTTGGGGGGGAGGCAACTAAATTATTAACTAAACCTTTAATGGATTGACCATGACCCCCTTATTGGAAACAATAAATCCCATTAGATGCCCCAAGATGATGCAAAATATGCACTTATTAGGATTCAATTTAACACAGTAATAGAAGCGTCTCTCAAACACAAGTCAAAGGTGAGTCAGATGACATTCTCTCTTGTGAGAGTGAGCAGCGAGGTCATCAAGATAAGTTTCAACTATATGTTTGAGAATGTGAAAGGAAAAATACATGGCCCATTGAAACGTAGCTACATCATATTTAAGGTCGAAAGGCATCTTTCAATATGTGAATGTACCCCAAAGGACATATAAATGTCATTTTACGTTGGTCCTTGGGCTATATATGGATCTGGTTATAGCCAAAAAATTCATCCATAAAAGAAAATATTTCTCTTCCCACACAGTCATCAATATTTTGATCTATAAATGGCATGGGGAAGTTGTCCTTGGTAAAAACTTTATTCAAATCCAAAAATCCCATGGAAACATGGATGGTTCCTTGATTTTTATCAATCAGAATGGGATTCAACATCCATTTAGTAAGGGGAACCAGATATATGAGGCCAATCTTGAGCAGTTTCTCTACCTCTACCTTAATCATTGTTTCCTTTCTATCATTAATTGGTCGTAACTTCTGTCAGGAAGGTTTCACATTTTTGTATTTTCTTATCTCGTGTTCGACAATTCAGGAGTCTATGCCTAACATTTCTTCATATGACCAGGTGAATACATCACAAAATTCCTTGAACAGGGTAGTATAAGTGAAAATCTCCTCCAGAGAGTAGTCAATGTCAATGAGCACGTTCTCCACGATGTCAGGGGTACGAGAGATATTGATTGGAATTGTTTATGATATATTAGTCATGTTTCCCTCCGCATACAAACCATGCTTAGCTAAGGGATTAACAGGGAAATCAACACCTCCAATCAAAGTCGATAGGAACTCTCCCTTCTCAACTTGACCAAGTTCTGAGAGAAAATAAAACCGATGATGTAAGTCCTCCCAAGGCCATTTGATCCTTGTCATTGCCTCAAGGATAGCCTCATTAGAAGGAAAAAGAATATCAAAGAAATCAAGCGAGTTAGAAGAGTTGAAGGCCCAGATGAGCTCTGTAAGTTGATCCACTTCTTCTATCCAAGAAAGAGTAGGATCGAGATCTACAATATCTTGTTCAATCGCTTGATAAGCTATCTCGGTTACAAATAGTGGAAATACCTTCCATCAAATCACACAAAGAGGGTAAAACCCAAGGATCCTTGAAGTACGTTGTCTGAAATGAAAACACTTGAGTCAAGGGGATTGAATATCTTGAATATTGATAGCAATCCATAACATCATTAATATAGGATATTAGTGTCATGAAGTTGAATTTCCTCATCAAGGAAGGATACATCCAGACACCAATGCTCTCAGTTGTGATCTGATATTTTCCAACTAACGCGATTGTAGATCCCGTATATGTCACAGAGTCAAAGCGAGTGAATGACATCTAGTTGATCATTATGATTTTCCTTTCATGAAGGAAGCATACTACTCAAAAGACCAAATATGCGATAGTCATCATCATGCATGTCTAATTTCGTCCTAACAATAGGTTGTAGTCGAGTAGAGCATCAACCATTTCCACTTCTACATAAATGGTCCTCCCCCCTAACTGAACAAGGAAGGAGGATAGAATTCAGTGTGGCCTAAAAGAGCATCCATAAAAAGTGGTGAGAAAAGTGGGAGATGGAGCAAGATCAGAAGAGTCAATGGCTTTCCAAAAAGACAACGACATAATGCATGTTGAAGTTCCTTCATCAACAAAAATACTTCCAATAACATGCTTGGAATACACTACATTAATCTGAAAGGAAATGTAATATGGAAGGAGAGGATTGGCATTTGTGGTGTCAAAATCGATCACATATAAGATTGAAGAATCGGTAGCTCCTATAGCAGACAACAATGCACTTCGTTGTGAGGGGAAACTTTGGAGTACCTCAAGGGCTAATGTCACACAAGGTGTCTGAGCCAAATCCTCAACAATCAAGTATTTGGGTGCAAATCTAGCATTGCAATTATGTGTAGAGAATTTATACACACCCTTTAGTATGCACGACATTGTTTCCCCCCACAGACTTCTCTATGTTAAGAGAGTTATGAGGATCAATATTTTCTTTTACTTTTGAAGACAACTCGGGGTTACCATAATCTCGAGCCCTGGTGGACACAAAGATATATGATCCCACCATATGGATGAATGATTTGGTACCTTCTAGAAAGGATGCACCTTGGGTGCCCCATTATGCATTATCTCCGGAAGATCCTGCCACCATATGTTGTCCCTAAGGGAGCGAGTTAGTTAACACAATAGGTTGTAGTCGCGTCAACACACAATGGGCTTCCTCCATCTTGGGGAACTGATGAATGAGGTGATATTATTTACAAAGTTTAAATGGAAACTTCACCTTCCTTTTCTCTTAATTATCCCCAACAACATTAGAATCCATTTTATTAGCATTTTTACCATTATTCCCACTTCATTTCTTATCTTTGCCCTTCTTGTTTCCTATAGGTTGTTAGGTACCCTTGGGATTTGTCGATTGTGCAGTGTGTACATTCGATGACTGGATAGTGGGATTGTTTTAAGTCCTAGCCTAAACAGTCGCATTTTTATGGATATTCATCTATTTCATCTAGCTCATAACCAGATCCGCAGTAGTATTATTGACAGAACCAACAATTCCATCGACATGTGGTCTACACTTTGGTTTTTTGGGTCAGTAATTGACCACAGTGCATCTGGAAAAATGTCATATAGGATCCCAAACTAAGAATATATCAAATCCAATTGTTGGGACATAAATATGGTTTCCTCCTTAGAGGACACCCCTGAAATAGAGACATCCTTGGAGATGTATGGCAACAAGGATTTCATAAACCACTCTAGAAGGAACTCGAGAGGAATCTTGGCCTTGATCATCCTCTTTTTCCTCTACCACTCCTAGATATTATCTGAGATGCGGGTAACTTTGTCTTGCCTTAGTGTCGACATCGTACCGGACCAGAAACTGAAAATGGTTGAGGAAGACCAGTGTGAGATCGTGAAAGGTACGAAAAGTTGACCTTTACAGTTTGATGTACCACTTCACAACAACTCCTGTAAGAGTTCGTTGAAAGATTCATAAACAAATGGATTCATCGTTCAACAAATTCACAAGCACCATAGGTGAAATATTGTGATGTGGTCACCCGGATACTCACCAATTTTGCCTTCAAATTTAGGAATGTCTGAGAGTAATTTGGTGGGGACCAAGGGCCAATTCAGATTATCACACATTGTTTCATTCATTAGTTTTGATAAATATGGAAATTTTAATGTTTCCAAGTAGGGATGCCTCATTTTCATAATTGAATTCCAACTATCGGGGTTAGGAGCCACAAGTTGGTTGGAAACCGGAAAATGAAACCCTGGGTTGTAATTGGCACCAGGTTGCTAGGAATAGCTTGTTGACTAGCCATGGTTTTTATAAAAACCATGTTGTCCCTAACCAAAGGGAGGAAATATTCCACCCATCGAATTTCCAACAGAGTATAAAGGGTTTCCCCCTGTCGACATCCCTTGCTAAGGGAAATTCCCTTGCACAGGATTCCACTGACACTGGAAAGGTTTTCCCCCTGACGACATCCGAACTGAAGGGAAAGGATTTCTCCCAAATCCACCAAACAATGTGAAAGGGTTATACATTGAAGGCATGTTAGAGGATTGAAATCCTTCTCCCATTGGATTGTTCCATCCAACAAAAGGATTCAACCCAAAGGATGGGAAAGACCCCCTTCTGAGCGATGGGATCGAAGGAAGGATATGCCCCCTACCCTTGGGAAAACCTTGGAATGGATTTGAAGAACTCCCTTCCCCAAAAGTAGGGTTCTAAACAATTGACTAAGAACTAGCCAGAACATTTTGCATGCCTATCGAAGACATCCCAAACGAAAACATTGTAGAAACAAATGACAATAACAGAGTGGCACTCAAAGGCTGAGTGGACCCAATAATCAGAGGAATAGAGCTATTGACTGATGCAGTCATCATGACTTGAGTCATATTAGTCATATAGATGAAAAGGTGAGGGGTTTTTTGGGCCCCAACAACCCCCGTTACATTTTGCTTGAAATTTAAAAGGTCCCTCGTTTTAATTTTGTAAATATTATTCTAAGTTGCTCATTGATCTAGCCTTGTCTGATTGCAAAAGATGGTTTGATAGCTCCATTTCTTTGGTGATTCATTTTTCCACATGATTATTTGGGCTTATCTTTCATAGAATTGAAACCTAGTAATTTTTACTATTTGATTCTAATGAATTTCTTCGTTATTTCATGTTGCTTGCATATGTATTAGGAGCTTACCTGAAATGATTTAAAGTATCAAGTTTCCTCGATCTATAAGGATTTGATTATCAAGATGATTTGTCAATGTTTCCTCATTGGCAATTTGAAACAATTTGATTCCAGCTTACTCATATTTGATTCACTTTATTGCTTAGAAGATTGTATATCAAAGTTTATAGGTGATTACATAATTTTCAATTTGAGCTAAGACATCAATTTTTACGGACCTTTTATTTTGATGTTTTGTTTGTTTTTGTTTAGAAACAAATATGATCAATCTTTCATTAAAAGGAAACAACCTTATTATGGTGCATAAAGAGTCGATGATCAAATTTATCACTTTTTATTTCAAAAGATGGTAGGTTTGACACGTGTTAGCAAAATAAAGTAAATCAATTTAAGGTTTGCGTTTTTGTTAGTGTATTTTTGTTTCATTTGGATGCATCGAAAAATGATTAATTCATTTTAAAACTTAAAATAAAGAAAACCAGGTCAAAACAAATTGTTTTAAATAATCATTAGTTATTCCACCAAATCTGCCACATAAAGTTGTAAATCCCAGAATTAAATTAGATCCATGAAGAAGGTTTAATTACGAGTCACAGCTAGAAGTTATCTAATTTGATTCTCAATAAGTTTTGGACTGAGCTTTTAATTTCTTATTTCGAGAATATACTAATTGTTTAATTCTAGAATGTTCTCCTTAATTCGAGAGTTAATTTTCAATTCACCATTATCAATTATATTAGTTATGTTTTGCATGATATAGAAGAACTTATTGTTAACCTGTCATGACTGTGATCTACAGTGTTACTAATAAATTCTTTAATTTTATAATATGTGATCTGTTTAGATTATGAATTGTATTTCATTTGTAGATAATCATATATTTTATTTGTGAATGCAATCAGAATTAATTTTAAATATTTTTGGCTCATGTGG
The DNA here is from genome assembly GCA_010110895.2 of Picea sitchensis. NCBI lineage: Eukaryota > Viridiplantae > Streptophyta > Pinopsida > Pinales > Pinaceae > Picea > Picea sitchensis. The sequence continues at coordinate 149,930 of SNQJ01S0010203.1, read as the reverse complement.
GATAGACATTCATTTGTTAGGTTTCTATTAGAATGTTTAATAGCTTCAATTAGTGTTTTTTGCAACAAGAACTAGAGATGTTTCTCTAGCTTTCGAACTGCCTTTTATTAATTATTGTAAAATTGTTTAATGCAATTTTTAACTAAATATGTTTCTGTAGCTACATAATTGTGGATTATATTAGAATACATTTAGTTGTTAGATTTATATATAGGTTTTTATTAAGTTATTTATTTTTCTGCAGTTTTAAAACTGCATTTTATTAGTTTAAATTTGCATTTTTAGATTTACAATTTGTATTTATACTAACACAGACACATAATTGTGGCCGATCAACGCCGAAAGGCTGATAAGATGAAAAAAATCCTTAAAATAATATATTAAATTTTATTATTGATTAACAAATAAACGGTTGAGTTTCATTTATTTGGTGTTAATATTTTAATTTCTGTTAATCACTTCCGTGGCAATCAGTTAACTATCAAAGTAATTTTTAAATATGATTAGGTAAATGTAAAAAAGTAAACACATAAATGGATGTCTTTATAATAGCTAGGAAATTAATGATTGAAATCACAACCATTTATTTTGTGTGACTACTAAGAATATTCCAGCCATATTTAATCCTGTCCATAGAAAACTTATTAAGCACTAAACCCCTATTAAATCTGCCCATTGTCAATAGGTGTACGCCTTTCGGCGTAATTAGAATAGCTTTAACGAAGTCTCATCTCCAAGAGAAAATCATCTTATTGGCTAATGGAGCCATAAAACCTCGTTAGGAACAACCATACCAAATAGCTTGGGTTCTGCTCTAAGAACCTCAGATCAGGTTGTTTCTCTTGTGTTGACGAGTGGTCAATTATGTCTGTCAACAAATGGCGCTAGAAGGAGGGTTGAGGTAAATTAAATGATTAGAGACTCAAATTATTCTAATTAGTCATTATCCCTCGACCTCTAATAATTTTGTATCCATAAATTATTCTTTTGTGCTTTCACAAAATGCACTAGAAGGCAGGTTGGATGACAATCTTGTTGGATTATTGAGAGGGGGGGTGAATCAGTAATAGAGAAATTCAATCCTTTTTAACCACAATATGCAAGTGTTATATCAATGCATCATTATCATCCAATAGTTGCAGAGTAAATAAACAATGAACAAATGAGCTATCATACACATACATAGTACACCAATGCTTTTACGTGGAAACCCAAAGCGGGAGAAAACTATGGAATGCTTTTTCTTATATGTCTTTAAGAATTACATTCATTGGAAGCACCAACTTCCTTTGTTTTCCAACTGGAACTTGAAGGAGGCTCCAACCCTCTAATTTCTCAGGCTACAACCTAAGGGAAGCTCCAACTCCCCAATTCTCTGGTTACAACCAGAAGGAGGCTATGACCCCCCTATGTTCTCCGGCTACAACTGGAAGGTGGCTACAACCACCTGTCCTTGCTCGGTCCAACCACCCTGAAATATAAGTAGAATGATTGAACCATTGTCACGCTATCACTGTGAGATATACTGTTGTAAACCTGTATCAATCAACCTGTAATCAACTTGTACCATAAACAAGTGCATCAACTATGCACCAACTTGTACCATAAACAAGTGCATCAACCATGCACCAACCTGTACCAAACCTATGCCATGAACAAGTGCATCAACCATGCACCAACCCTGTACAAATAACATGTCACAACAACCTATCCAAACAACCTATCACAACAACCTGTCTCATCAATCTTATCAACCAAATCAGATCTACTCACCAAGATCAATCACCGAGACAACTCTCAAAGATGTGCATCAACCAAACATAACACAACAACTCATAATCATCACCAAGATCAATATGTGCTTCTAATAATATACCAATACAAGTATGCTACATCATCCATAAACCATGTGTCAACAATACTACTAACAA
>SNQJ01S0010203.1:128448-146400 GCA_010110895.2 Picea sitchensis | reverse complement strand
ACAATAGCTTCGACGACCAGTAATTAGGAACCTCTATGACGTGCTAGCCAGTGCATTGAAGCATTACATAATCAAGTACCAACATCAATTACAACGAACAACACCCACATCGGGAAGCACAGACTCTGGCCAGGTTATCATTTGCCTCTATCCATCAGAGCATGCAATGATCCCCTCATCAGGAATCATGTCGTCATTGGGTGATAGGCGTGACAATAATCCTAGCGAAACATACCATATCTAGACGAATAACCCAAGAAATCCAACGCGCTAGGAGACTGAAGTAATTGACAAGAAGACTATTCCCACGCACCCAAGCGACAAGTCGACACGACGCAAGATGACATCACTCAAATTAAAAAAAAAAAAAAAACGCAAGTGATAAAATGACTTGGCCAACAACCATAAACCATTATTTGTTAAGCATGATGTCTAAGTGTGAAGGAGTGAACTATTATAAATGTTACTATTATCATAAATGTTATCATAACTATCAACCATTATATCTAACAATGATATCGTTGTCCCATAATAATATCCGGTTCATTAATAAATCATGTGCTATTAATGTTGTCTAACCACGTCCATTAATAGAATCACGACCATTAATGTTGTCTAACCATGTGCTTTCTATTAACAAGAAATCAATCAATAAAGCCATGTGCTAACTGTCAACAACCAAGTGATCGTTGTCCATTAATAAAGAATTAACAATATAAGGAAATGACAAGGAAATAACAATAATTTGTTGTCTAAGTAAGCGATTGATCATATATATTGTTGTCTAGATAATTGTTTTCATTCAACGTATGTATTTGTTGTCTATTGAATAATTATTGTCTATAAAATACTAGATGAAAAACGCAGTCCTAAAAGCAACGAATACAATGTTGTGTCCATTAATAGAATCAATACCATTAATGTTGTTCAACCATGCGCTATCTATTAATAATAAATCAATCAATAAAGCCATGTGCTAACTATCAACAACCAAGTGATCGTTTTCCATTAATAAAGAATTAACAATATAAGGAAATGACAAGGAAATAACAATACCTCATTATTCAAGTGTTGCATTGATCATACATATTATTGTTCAGATAAATTTGTTGTCATTCAAACGTATGTATTTGTTGTATATTGAATAATTATTGTCTATAAAATACTAGATGAAAAACGCAGTCCTAAAAGCAACGAATACAATGTTGCCATTCATAAATTTGTAGACAAGGTGTAGATTTGTTGTCAATTGATAATAGTGTTATTTCAATTGCTATTCGATATTCCATTTGTTGTCTATATATACTTCAATTCGTTGTCTATATAAATGTTAATTCAATTTCTATTCTATGTTTCAATTCGTTGTCTGATAGATAATTTAAGACACTATCTTATATAAATGCTAATCCATTTGCAATCAAAATGCAGAAGCAAATAGATAGTTGTCTAATATAAATTCTATTTCATTTGAAATCAAACGCGGAAGCAATAGATCGTTGTCTAAAATAAATGTCATTTCATTTGCAATCAACGTAGAAGCAAATAGATCATTGTCTAATATAAACGCTATCATAACATTTTAAAAACACAGAGATTTCAACAATTGAGGCACTGGGATATGCCAAGAATCAACTCTAGTATAATTCTACTAAAACGTAGCATTCAAACCATGCTTTTGCTGGAAAATAGAAGCATGAAATGGTGGAGAAAAATCCATTAAAACGCAACACAAAAGGGCATCGAAGGCAGTAAAAACAAACACGAAATTGCAGTCCATACAACATGTAAAATCGCAGTAATTTTCACCAATATATATTAAAATTATGTAAATTCGCAGTAGATATATCATGTGAATTTGCAGCCATTATAGCATGTAAAATTGCAGCCCATACAGCATGTAAAATCACAGTAATTATATAATAAAATGAATAATCAATATATATATATATATATATATATATATATATATTATAAATTTGCGTGATATCATGTGAATTCGTAGTCATTAAAGCATGTCAAATCACAGTCAATAAAGCATGTAAAATCACAGTAATTATATATTAAAATCACAGTAAATTCACAATCAATATATAGATTAAAATTATGTAAATTCACAGTAGATATATCATGTGAATTCACAATCATTAAAGCATTCCAAACGCTGGGAGTTACATAAACGTAGAGTGTAAAATGTCATCCAAAAATATAACAATCGCAGACTTATTAAACATGGACACATCAAACGATGTCACATAGTCATCAACGCAGTGAGGTTCTGGAAAAACGATTTCTAGATTAATCCTTTAAAGATTAATCATTCAAGGTTAAAAATTCAAACGTGGAGTTTAACATTCAAGGAGAATCAAAGGTAATCGTTCCAAAGAGATGCAGATGATCAATCAAGAAAAACGCAGATATACTAATCACAAGAAGGCACAAGGTCAATCATTCAAACCATGAATCAATCGAAAACATAAAGATACTCATTCACAAGGAGGGGGCAAGGATTAGAGATCAATCAGAAAAAAAACGCTATGAGATAAGTAAGGGAGGACAATAAGAAAGTTTATCCTTCACTCATCATCCATGCAATGTAGTAGGGCATTTGAATCTATAGGTATTTAAACACCAGTGACGACCATCGATTCGCCTCCTCTAATCGATCACTGTGCACAAAATGATGATTAAAGGGATAAGGGGTGGAAGATAAAAACACAATCTCTTTCATTATAATCAATAAGACCCACACAGAGAAGTCATTGAAACCGGTTGGTCTGTGCTTGCTGGAAATCAATTCGTAATACGAATCAAGGGGATTACACACTGTAGGGAAAGAATATGCAAGATGTACTTCATGGAAATGAAATATTCAACCAAGCACATGTAGAAATAACATGTGTAATTTAATTCCATTGTAGTAAGTAACAACTTAAACAGCGAATCCTGGCTAACTGCTAATGTTTCAGAAGTTTTGTCCCGCCGCTTCATCCGTGATCTTCTTGTCGACCGATGTGACCATATCTACATCTCCAACCAATGCTAGGTACCTTCTTCCCTCGAGCCACAAAGAGGCTACTAATAACTCCAATACCGTAGAACCACTAGCACCCATTTTGCCTCACAAGGTCAAGCTACCACCAAGCACCAGGTTATGTGATCCCAACTCCCACAAGAGAAGTTGAAGTCATTATCAAAAATTCACAAAGATAACGCTACACATAAAAGATGAGATCCATAATTCTCCTCCTCCATCATTTTATAGAGTTTTCAAGTAATTAGTTTCCCAAATTCCCCATTAAATTCCTTTTCATTTAATTAATTAGGAAAACCTCCCCGCACATGTTTAATTATACTATTATTTTGACCATTACGTTACTTAGACCTAGATTTTAATTTCACTAGGTCAGACACATTTTTATTAGGGAAATTGTTTTTAAATCTTTACTTATCACATCATTAATTTTAAGTCCGAATTAGGGTTTATCTAATTCTTAGTCATTGAAATCGCTGACGCGTCTCTTCAGATGCACTACTGCCCAAGGGTACCACTCGGGCCTCTTCTCTTTGTTTTCCTCACAAGTAATGTGCCCTTTAGGACGCACTACGTGCTCCAAGGGTGCCACTCGCCTCTTTTTGTTTTCCTTACGCGACATGCCCTTCAGGACACACTATGTTCTCCAAGGGTGTCACTCGCCTCTTTTTGTTTTCCTTGTGCAACGTGCCCTTCAGAACGCACTACGTGCTCCAAGGGTGCCACTTGCCTCTTGACTGACTTGGTAGACATAAAAATCCTCTGGAATCAATACTCTGCCAGGTGATCTTGTGGGAGACTAAGGGCCTCTAAGTAATAAGGCCCCTGCCTTATTGCCCACCCCTTAGAATCATCGTGACTGTCGTAGTCTACCCTCATGGCATCATGGTTCTTCTCAAAACAGGTAATCCTTAACCTATAGTTTGAGCCACGGTGGGAGTGCTAGTAGGCTGTGGCAAGGATACTCCCACACCTCTCCCTCAAAGTCTTTGTTTTTTGTGTGTGACCCCTCTACTCCACATTTGAGTCTGGTTGGAAAGTTATCATCAGCCTGCATCCATCAACGAATCATGTTAGCAATAATAATCAATCATCGTAACATCTAATCATATGTACATATGTCACATCAACAATATTTGACCCAACAGTCCACTCCCTGACTCGATCCGGAGTCCAAGGGGTTTCATCAATGCCTCTGCATCCTCGAGGTCCAAAGTCCTGCACACTCAAGAAAACCTAGTCAATAACACATGTCTATGTCAATACAACTAAATAACATATCATCATATCCATAATGCCTCATAATCATAATCAAACGACCAATAGTATAATAATATGGATCACTTGCAAGCAAGTGTCCTCAAAGAATAAGTTTGCTCAGTGCGCGCAAGAGAGGGATGTTACATACACCCTCTTGGTCTAAACTTTGTCCTAAAGTTTCACAGTATATAAGTGCCGAAATAAAGTGTACCACAGTATCATAAGTCTACCCATCAAACAAAAATGGAAATTGTTGATGCATATCATATGCGTCCTCCCAAGTCGTTGAGTGACGACTATAGTTGTCCCACTGGACCTTGACCTGATCTATGATTCGACATTGTAGCTGTCAAATGCGATGGTCCAAGATGTGGATCAGCTCTACCGTGAGTGCACCCTCATCTAATCCTGCAAGGAACTCATGTCAATAACATGTGTAGGATCACTAATATATTGTCTCAAAACAGATATGTGAAAAACATCATGCATATGCCTCAAAGAATCAAGCAAGGCCAGTCGATAGGCCATGAGCCCCTTCCTTTCCACAATCTTGAAAGGACCCATGAACCTAGGATATATTTTAGCACCCTTTCCAAACTTGATTGAACTCTTATGCGGTTTTACCTGCAAGAAGACTCAATCGCCAACTTCGTAACTACGGTCGACACGGTGCGCATCGACATAACTCTTTTGTCTATCATGCACTTCTTTGATCCTTTGTATTATTGTTTTCATTTGATCTTCCATTTCTTGGATCGCTTATGGTCCCACTAGGACCCTATCCTCAAGCCGATCCCAACTCAAAGTCATCCGACACGGTCGCCCGTAAAGAAACTCGAAAGGCGCCATCTTAATGGTGCTTTGATAATTGTTGTTATATGAGAATTCTACCAGTGGAAAGAATTCTTCCCAACACTTTTGTTGGTCCATCCTCCAATATTCGGTTTGTTCGTTCGGTCTACCCATCTTTCTTCGGGTGATACGCAGTACTAAATTTAAGTGGGGTTCCCAATGCCTCTTGGAAACTAGCCCAAAATCGTCCAGTAAACATCGATCCTTGATCGGATATAATCCTCTTAGTCACGCCATGCGTCCTCACAATCTCATTGATGAAAACTCTAGCTATGTCAGGTGCCTGATACGTCGTAAGCACGGGAATAAAATGAGCACTCTTCGTCAAAGTGTCGACTACCACACAAATTGAGTTGTGTCTCCTTGTCGTCAGTGGCAATCCAACAATGAAATCCACTTAAATAACCTCCCATTTTGATTATGGAATAGCATGTGGTTGTAGTAATCTTGTTGGATGTCTATGTTCAACCTTCACCTGCTGACATTCTAGACATCTTTCCACATAGTTGACTATGTCTGTCTTCATTCCTTTCCAGAGGAATACGGGTTTAAGGTTTTCCCTCATCTTTGTGACTCCATGATGAGCCATGTATACTTCTTTGTGAGCCTTGTTTAGGATCAAAACTCCTCAACTCATCATTCGGTGGTATGCAAATTCAATTTTTAAATCTCAATAATCCGTCGTCGTCCAACGTAAATCCTTCAAATCTTGGTACCATCATGGTGTTTTGTCTGATAAAATCCTTGACCTCTTTGTACCAGTCATCGTCGCACTGTAAAGTTAGAATATCTTCACATATATTCGTCTGAAGAGACATCACCGAAAATATGTGCGGTTTCTGACTCAACGCATCATCCACTCTATTCATTGTTCCCTTTATGTAAGTAATCTCGAAATCGTACTCGCTAAGCAATTCTGACAAAGGTTGTTGTCGCGTGTTCAGGTTGCTTTGCGTAAAGATGTGTTGTAGTCCACAGTGGTCCATATTTATCTCTATTTCCATCCAATAAGGTAGTGTCTCCAAACTCTCAAGGCATAAACACTGGCTAACAACTCCAAATCATGTGTCGCATAGTTCTCCTCATGCCTTCTCAACTTTCTCGAGATGTAAGCGATCACTCGATCGTATTGCATCAAGAATTCACCTAAGCCTTCCTTGGATGCTTCAGTGCATACCAAGAAGTCTACGTCCATGTCAGGGACCTTCAGTATTAGTTCCATTTTCAACAGCTCCTCGAGCCTACGAAATGCTTCCACGCATTTCTCATTCCAAACAAACTTCTTGTTCTTATTTTGCAATTCTGTAATTGGATTTGCTATCTTCGAAAATCCCTTGATGAACCATCGATAGTATTCTACTAAACCCATGAAGCTACGCACATCAGGGACATTCGTTGGCGTAGGCCATTCCATAATAGCCTCGACCTTTGCGGGATCCACAACGATACCTTCATCAGGGATGACATGCCCTAAGTAGTGAATCTTCGATTGATAAAAGGAGCATTTAGACAATTTCGCACACCATTTGTTCTCTCGCAGACACTGTAGTACCAAGCGCAAGTGCTCATCATGCTCCTCCATCGTCCGAGAGTAAATCAAATATCATCAATGAATACTTGTATGAACTTGTCCAAGTATTTGTGGAACACCCCGTTCATCAAACTCATAAATACCCTCGGGGCATTTGTCAGTCCAAAAGGTAAAACAATAAACTCATAATGTCCAAACCTAGTCTTAAAGGCGGTCTTAGTGACATCATCCTCCTTGATCCATAACTGGTAATACCCTGATCTCAATTCGATCTTTGAAAACACCGTTGTGCCTTTCATCTGATCAAACAGATAATCAATCCTTGGAAACAGATATTGATTCTTGATCATTTCCTTGCTCAATTAACTGTAGTTAATGTAGAGTCTCCACGACCCATCCTTATTTTGAATAACAATAACAAGCGCACCCCATGGTGACACACTAGGACGTATAAGTCTGAGGTCCAACAACTCCTTCAGTTTTATTTTCAACTCTTGTAAATCCAGAGTCGACATCCGATAAGGTGTTCTTGCTATCGGTTCAGTCCCCAGTTTTAGGTATATGGTAAATTCAAATTCCCTCTCCAGCGGCATCCCAGGTAACTCCTCCGGGAAAACGTCCGCAAACTCTCTCACCATCGAAAGGTGTTCTAGACCTTCCGTTACTCCCTTCTTGTTTAACGCAAGGATCGCATAAATATTACATCCCTTGTGCATGCTCTTTTGTAGTGTAAAGGAAGAGATGAACCTCAGGGAAACTCCCTGGTTCTGACCTACAATCACGCGTCTCTATCCCTCATCATCGACCAAGCTCAACCATTTCATCTTACAATTGAGTATTGCCTCATGCAATTCCAACAAGTCCATATCGATCACGACATCATAAGATCCTAAGATCATGAAATACAGGTTGGCCCTAGTGACAAACTCTCCTAGGTTAAGGCTACAGACCGTAACTTTTCATCCAACCTTCTGGTTGGCTCCCGAAGCCATTTCTATAAAGATAAACTCACCTTGTTCGATTGTCTTTACCTTAATTCCTTTTAGCGCTGCACCATAAATGAAACTCTCGGTAGCACCAAGATCTATCATAATACTAAGGGTCTGGTTAGCAACGGTAAGGAGTTTGTTGCTAAGGTGTTGGTCCTTGAGGTGCAGTGAAATTTGATCCTCTCTGGAAGCCACGATATCTTGGTGAAAGTCTAGCTGGTCTCTGATGCTACTGCACACCAGATGATACCTTCCTCGCAAGCCTCGTTGGAGTCCTTCTCTGAACCCCGCTGATAAGCTTCTCCTCTACTACGAGGACCTTCTGAACAACCTCATGCAAGGTTTGAGGCATCAGAATCCTAACCTTTGCACGAAAGCTAAAATTAAGGCCAAACAAAACCTGTTGACCTTAAGTTTCTTGGTATTCAAGTGTGGAGCATACCGAAGCAGCTCTAAAAATGGGCTTCGTACTCGGGCACCATATGGCCGCCTTGTTGCAAGGCATTGAGTTGATGCTCATTGAATTCCTCAGAAAGATAGCTCTCCTGGAACCGTTCCTCAAACAGTTCCCATGACACATCTTTGAAGGCCATGTTCAAATGCGGCAAGAGCGTCTTCCATCATAGAAGAGCACTCCCCTTCCATGGAAAGACCGCCATGTAGACCTTCATTTTTGAGGTCATAACCGCGAAGTGTGAAGCACAATTCCTTTCTCTCAAGCCATGCCTTGATGGCTCAGCTGTCCATGACACTCGTAGGCTTGAGAACTCATCCATCTCAAGTTATCGGTGAAAGATAACGGTACTGGCGGGGGCGTGTTGTGGACCCTCAGGGGTACAGTTTCCCTGGCCTCATCTTAGTACAGATGATGAATCAAGGCCTATGACAATCTCTGGAAGGTCTTTTTTATACCATCATCATCCCTTATAACAATCGAATCCAACCCAAGGGCTTGTTATTCCCCCTTTGGGGTTAGACTCCGAGGGCGCAGGCACTTATGGAGGCGTCACACCTCCTTCCACGACACCACGCTGTGAACCTCTATGGCATATTCTAATCGAGATCAATACATGGACACATTAAATTTTTGAATAGCGCTAGGTTATTACTCAAGGGTTTACTGCAGTGGAAATCATGGTGATCCACAGTTGCAGGGTTGAAACCGCTCGGATACCATATGTTATGACCCCATTGTTATGACTACATGCGACACAACACAAAAGAAAATAAAAATAAAGAAGGAAGGCCACAACGACAATAGTTAAACAACGCAGCTTGACGATGAACACAATGCACACAGATGAGGCAACAACAACCAACGACTCAAACACTAGCACATCATGCAACTGGACGAAACATGCAAGAATTGATAGATAGATAAAAATGACTACCCACCCAACATAAGTAAGACAATGCCTACAAGCTAAAGGACAACCTCAACCACCCGACACAACAAATTTGACGACCAGTAATTAGAAACCTCTACGACACGCTAGACAACGCATTGAGGAATTACATAATCAAGTACCAACATCAATTACAATGAACAATGCCCACATCGGGAAGCACAGATTTCGTCCAGATTATCATTTGCCTCTATCCATCAAGGTGCGCAATGAACCCCTCATCAGGAATCATGTCATCACCAAGCGATAGGTGTGACAATAACCCCAGCGGAACATATCATATCTAGACCAATAACCCAAGAAATCCAACGCACTAGGTGTAACGACCCCATCGTTACAACTGCAAGTGAAGCAGAAAGTGCAATTTTTTTTATTTTAATTTATTTTAATTTTTTTTTTTTTTAAACAGGATGACAACCACGATTACCACTAAACAACACATCTAACGGTGAGCACCACGCCCATAGAACAAGCAACAGACAACTACAACTCCACGCAAAGGTACAAGAGAAACTGGGCAACATGCGTAAAATAATAGAGAGAAACGAATACCCACCCGACACAACATGACCACGCCTACAAGCTAAGGGACAACATCCCCATCTTGACACAACGACCTTGATGGCTAGTTAACTAGAACCTCAATGGTGCGCAACCAAATGCATGAAGGCATTCAACCCAAGCGCCAATAGCAACTTACAACGATCAACAACACCCACACGGAAAGCACAGACCCCGACCAAGTCATCCTTCGCCTCTATCCCTTAAGGCGCAGAATGATCCCCTCATCAGGAATCATGCTATCCCCAGGTGATAGGCGCGACAATAACCCTGGCACTACCTAACCTATCTGGACCAAGGACTCTAAATGAATCCAACTCGCTAGGAGTCGAGTTACTGACAAGAGGACTACACCCACACCCCAAGCAACAGATCGACCAGACGCAAGATGATAACACTCGATTTAAAATACGTGAATGATCAGAGGATTCTTGTTTCATACAAGGCAACCTGTATGGTGAATCGACTAGACCAATCACCCCTTCCAGCTTGACCTAAGGCGCAAGGCGCATAATTTCCAATTAGCTAAAGGCTATTAATGGTTTTAGTTGATACATCTACTAAACTCTCGTCCATTAAGCTTGTGCAAGATAATCAACCATTACACCTACAACCTTTGTGTCTAACATACCTATTAACCCACCATTTCACTTCTTCCCAAAAAAATATAATCATATTACGTTTAACACAAATCAATAAACCCTAAAACCTTTGCATCTTTTAACATTAATAATTATTATTTCTTATAGCAATCTACCTCTATTTCTTCCAGGATGAATTTACTTAAACAGGTAAATTAGTTAAGTCGTTTAAGTGAAAAAGGGTTGAATTAAAAGTTCACAAAGAAGAAGGTTTAAGTGAAGTTGTTCTTCTCTAGAAACAAAATAAATCATTGGCCAACAGTTTAAGCTATTGTTGTCAATAAAATACTGCCAACATAACTTTCGTAACAGTCTAATGCAAATGTTGTCCATAAAACTATTGTACTGCCTTATTATTACGCAATTACTCATAATAAAAATGTTGTCGATCTAGCTATCGTAATTGTCAAATACAAATTTTGTCAATACACAGTTACTCATAATAAAAATGTTGTCGATGTAGCTATCGTAATAGTCAAATACAAATGTTGTCAATACAACTATCATGTTGCCTTATTATTACACAATTACTCATAATAAAACTGTTGGCGATCTAGCTATCATAACTGTCAAATACAAATGTTGTCAATACACAATTACTCATAATAAATATGTTGTCAACATAGAAATCGTAATAGTCAAACCTGTCATACAATCAAGGTTGTCAATAAACATTAAAAGCGTTGAGTACTGACATTTACTGACAACATATTTAAATTGTCATAACATTAAAGATATTCACTGATAGTCTGGGATACAATAAAAGGAAATGTAGATATATAAATGAAAAAGAGAGTCGCAGACATGTCCCTCCAGACGAAAACGCTGGCATAAGTAAATTTCCCCACTATACAAAACAAATGTGAAACACTACAACATAGGTGTCATACATTCGCTATACAATACAATAATTATTTCAATGTGCATACATTGTTGTCCCTGGAATATACGTTAAATACATATGAATTGGATGTCGGTCTAGATTAGAGATAGTTGCCTATATAGATAGGATAAGGTTGTCTAATATAAAAACAATTTGTTGTGTAGATAAAACAAACGGCTATCAAAAAAATTCGTTGTGTAAACATTCATTTTGAAGGGGAAATTAGACACTACAAACTACATTAAATGGTTAACCTTAGAAATCGTTCAACTAGCTCCCCAAAAATCTGGGTAAATTGTTCACAATAAATTTTTGTTAACAATAAAGTTTAAAGGAATTCGCTGAGTGAGTATATTGAAAAATCGCTTAGTTTAACCTAAAAATCATGGGGTTCCATCAAAATGGTGAGTGCTATCAAAAAAAAATTCACTGCCAGTTCTAATCTGGAAGCGCTACATAACCAAGTCTCTATGTCTAACAGTTGTGTTTACATCACCTCCTACGTAGTGTAGAGATTAATAATAAGTGCTATATCGTGGTCAACAAAAGGGGAAAATCGCTATCTAAATCAATGATATTTGATGTCCGAATGGTGATAAAATCATTGTCTCGAATTTCGTGGACAGACAACAAATAAAATCGTTGCCAACCCATAAATTTAAAATCGCCATACGCAATACCAAAAATTGTTGTCCTAAAAGACGGTTAAACTCACAGTCGAGTTAGACGTGAAATCACTGTCCATCAAGGAACATAAATCTTTGTCATAGATTTCTATGGTTTTCCATTAAAGGATGGGTTTCTAGCATTGGTACCCACAGTTAAATGTCAAGAGTAAATAGAAGTGGTAAGGATATCATGTGGAATCGCAGGGTACAATTTCCAAGGTAAATTTGCAGAGGGGAAACCATAAATAAAAAATTAAAAACGTTGTCACAGTATCTCAATCGCAGTCACTATGTAAAGAATAGCAGTCACACCTAATAAACTCGTATTTCAATAAATGAGGTAAAGGAACGTTGTTATTAAAGACTCTATGTAAAATGAAGAGAAGGAATACAGATGTCAAATGTATTGAAAATGCAGCGTCAAATTGCCATTGAATATAATAATCGCATACAGTAAATAGAAACACCCAGTAACCGCAGCATACATAAAAACGTGGTCCATATATAAATCAAGGTTGACATTCAAGTGGGAATAAAAACGTAATCTAAATAAAGAGAAACATTGTCATTAAATCGCAGAGAATGAAGATGAACAACATACGGAGGTTTCCAATCACAAGAAGATGCAATGACCATCAATCAACCAAGAACAATCAATAGGGGTAGACGACTGGGAAACACATCCTTCTCTCATCATCCACGCACAAAAAAACATGGAATTAGGATCTATAGGTCTATTAACACCGAAGTGACGACCGTTAATCCAGATCTTGGCCGACTGCTCATGCGTGGACTGATGAACTAGGGATGAGGACGAAGTATAAAGCACTAACTCTTCACAATAAATCAATAAAACCTACAGGACAGTCACATCATTTCGGGATAGATTTCCAAGGGAATCAAGTCAAGCAACAAGCTTAAGGCTATGGTGAATTTAAGTTCTCAATTAAAATGCCAAGTAAAACACTCCCTTTACACAATTAAAAGTACAAAAATGAAGGCATAATATCAATAGTAATCTACCATGCGAAATAAAATCATGTGTACCGTAGCCCAAGGTGACAGCTCCGAGTCGTTGTCCCATACACTCTGTGCTGCTCCCGCTTGTCAACCAATGAGACTTCACTGGTACCTCCCAACCAACACTAGGAGCCATGCACACTAAACCAGAGAACAACTAGCTCCCAGCTCGCCTCGCAAGGTCGAGCTACCACTCCTCACCGAGCTGGGTATCCCAACTCCCACAAGATAAGTCAGTCGAGTCTAAAATTTTGCAGCGTAACGTTACACATAAAAAGAAGAGATTCATCCTCCTCCTCCTCAATCCTTTATATAGAGTTTCTAAGTCATTTTCTTTCCCAAATTCCCATTTAATTTATTGTTCAAAAAAATTTAATTTGGAAAAATCCTCCCCATACATGTGTCACCCATCCCCTTCATTGCACCAGAAATTAATTTCATTAATTATTTAATCACTCCTATTTCCCTCACCCACCTAAAAGCATTCCTAGAATCTCTCCTAGGTGTCCCCATATTCCCTTACACATTTTAATGACTTACCCCCTTAGTAATTTACTAATTGAGTTCAATTTAGAAAGTTCTTAAAGGAAAGATTCCTTGATAAGTTAGTCATTCTGTTTTTTCCTTATGTTTCCCTTTCTCTTTATGTTTCCCCCTTTTTCCCTTTTTATCTAAAACTCAAATTAGAAAGTGTAGACTTTACCCTTTTTCCCCTTTTTCTTTTTAGTTAAAAATTTAATTAGCACATGTAACAAACAATCAATTTTCCTCCTTTTTTTTAAGAAAAAAAATTAATCCCTCAATATAATTTGATTTTAATAATTTAATCGAATTTCTTACCCCTTTTTTATCACATGTTTAAAAATTATTATTATTATTATTATTTTCCACAAGTATCCTTAGACCTAGATTTTAATTTCTGAGGTTGGGTGACATTTTTATTAGGGAAAATTATTTTTAAAACTTTCTCATCACATCATTTGTTCTAAGGCCATATAGGTTTATTCACTAGTTAGTTAACAATGCGACGTGCCCTTCAGGACACACTAGGTGCTCCAAGGGTGTCACTCGCCTCATTATGTTTTCCTTGCACGACGTGCTCTTCAGGATGCACTACGTGCTCCAAGGGTGCCACTCACCTGATTCTATTTTTCTTGCGCAATGTTCCCTTTAGGACGCACTACGTGCTCCAAGGGTGCCACTCGCCTCTTGACTGAATTGGTAGACATGAAAAACCCCTGGTGTCAATACTTCGTCAGGTGATCTTGTGGGAGACTAAGGGCCTCTAAGGAATAAGGCCCCTACCTTATTGCGCGCCCCTTAGAATCATCGTGAGTGACTGTTGCAATCTGCCTTCACGGCATCATGGATCTTCTCGAACTAGGTAATCGATAACCTACAGTTCGAGCCATGGAGGGAGTGCTAGTAGGATGTGGAAGGGTTGTTGTCCACACCTCTCCCTCAATGTCTCTGGTAGTCGTGAATGACCCCTCTACTCCACATGTGAGTCTAGTTAGCAAGCTATCATCAGCCTGCATCATCAATGAATCATGTCAGAAATAAATTCCATAATCATAACATCTAATCATATGCACATATGTCATATATACAACTATCAAACCCCAATAGTCCACTCCCTGACTCGATCCAGAGTCCAAGGGCTTCATCGATGCCTCTACATCCTCGAGATCCAAAATCCTACACACTCAGTAGAACCAAGTCAATAGCACYTGTCTATATCAATACAACGAAATAACATATAATCACATCCATAATGCCAAATAATCATAATCAACGACCAATAGTATAATAATCTGGATCACTTGCAAGCAAGTGTCCTCAAAGAATAAGTTCGCTCAGTGCACGCAAGAGCGRGATGTTACACTAGGAGACCAAAGTAATTGACAATAAGACTATGCCCACGCACCCAAGTGACAAGTCAACAAGACGCAAGATGACATCACTCAAATTAAAAAAAAAATGCAAGCTATTAAATGACTTTGCCAACAACCATAAACCATTATGTGTTAAGCATGATGTCTAAGTGTGAAGGAGTGAACTATTATAAATGTTACTATTATCATAAATGTTATCATAACTGTGAACTATTATATCTAACAATGATATTGTTGTCCCATAATAATATTCGGTCCATTAATAAATCATGTGCTATTAATATTCTCTAACCATGTCCATTAATAGAATCATGACCATTAATGTTGTCTAACCATATGCTATCTATTAACAAGAAATCAGTCAATAAAGCCATGTGCTAATTGTCAACAACCAAGTGATCATTGTCCATCAATAAAGAATTAACAATTTAAGGAAATGACAAGGAAATAACAATAATTTGTTGTCTAAGAAAGGGATTGATCATATATATTGTTGTCTAGATAATTGTTGTCAATCAACATATGTATTCATTGTATATTGAATAATTATTGTCTATAAAATATTAGATGAAAAACACAGTCCTAAAAGCAATGAATACAACGTTGTCATTCATAAATTTGCAGACAAGGTGTAGATTCATTGTCAATTGATAATAGTGTTATTTCAATTTATATTCTATATTCCATTCATTGTCTATATATACTTCAATTCGATGTCTATATAAATGCTAATTCAATTGCTATTCTATGTTTCAATTCGTTGTCTGTTAGATAATTCAATCCGCTGTCTTATGTAAATGTTAATTCATTTGCAATCAAAACGCAGAAGCAAATAGATAGTTGTCTAATATAAATGTTATTCCATTTGCAATNTAATTCAATTGCTATTCTATGTTTCAATTCGTTGTCTGTTAGATAATTCAATCCGCTGTCTTATGTAAATGTTAATTCATTTGCAATCAAAACGCAGAAGCAAATAGATAGTTGTCTAATATAAATGTTATTCCATTTGCAATCAAACGCAGAAGCAATAGATCGATGTCTAAAATAAATGTTATTTCATTTGCAATCAACGTAGAAGCAAATAGATCATTGTCTAATATAAATGCTATCATAACATTTAAAAAACGGGGAGATTTCAACAATTGAGGCTTTGGGATATGCCAAGAATAAACTCTGGTATAGTTCTACTAAAACGCAACATTCAAACCACGATTTTGCTGGAAAATAGAAGCACGAAGTGGTGGAGAAAAAGCCATCAAAATGCAGCACAAAAGGGCATCGAAGGCAGTAAAAACAAACACGAAATTGCAGTCCATACAGCATGTAAAATCGCAGTAATTTACAGTCAATATATATATATATATATATATATTCGCAGTAGATATATCATGCAAATTCGTAGTCATTATAGCATGTAAAATCGCAGTCCATACAACATGTAAAATCGCAGTATNTTATAGCATGTAAAATCGCAGTCCATACAACATGTAAAATCGCAGTAATTATATATTAAAATCACAGTAAATTCACAATCAATATATAGATTAAAATTATGTAAATCCGCAGTAGATATATCATGTGAATTTGTATTCATTAAAGCATGTCAAATCGCAGTCCATACAACATGTAAAATCACAATAATTATATATTAAAATCGCAATAAATTCGTAATCAATATATAGATTAAAATTATGTAAATTCGCAATAGATATATCACGTGAATTTGTAGTCATTAAAGCTTTCCAAACGTTGGGAGTTAACATAAATGCAGAGTGTAAAATTCCATCCAAAAATATAACAATCGCAGACTTGTCAAACACAGACACATCAAATGTTGTCACACAGTCATCAACACAGTGAGGTTCGGGCAAAACGACTTGGTAAAAACTATTTCCTCGGAGATTAATACTTCGAGATTAATCATTCAAGGTTAACATTCAAACGTTGAGTTATAATTCAAGGAAAATTCGATGTAATCATTCCAAAGAAATGCAGAGATGATCAATCAAGAAAACATAGATATACTCAATCACAAGAAGGCGCAAAGACTAAACATTCAGCCATGAATCAATCAGACGCAGAGATACTCATTCATAAGGAGGGCGCAAGGATTTGAGATCAATCATAAAAGAAAAATGCAAAGACAAGTAAGGGATAGATAGCCGGGAAAAGTTTATCCTTCACTCATCATCCATGCACAGAAAAGCAGGGCATTTGAATCTATAGGTCTTTAAACACCGAAGTGACGATCGTCGATTCGGCTCCTGGCTGACTGCTCAGGCACGAACTGATGACTAAAGGGATAAGGGGTGGAAGATAAAAACACAATCTCTTCATAATAATCAATAAAACCCACACAGAGAAGTCAATGAAATCAGAAGTTGAGTTCTCCAAGGGAAATCAATTCAGAATACAACAAGCAAGGGTATTACAATACCATAGGAAATCAAATGCAAGACAACTCATGGTAATGAAATCTTCAACCGAGCACAGAGAAATAACATGTGTAAGTTTAATTTCATTGCAAGTAACAAATTAAACAGACGTACCTTGGCCAACCATGAATGCTCTGTAGTTTATATCCTGCGTGCGCTCTGTCCATCTCCTTCTTGCTGATCGATGTGACCTCATCGATACCTCCCATCCACACACCCAATAATGGAGAACTGCTAGCACCCAGGTTGCCTTGCAAGGTCGAGCTACCACTCGTTACCTGCGATGGGTATCCCAACTCCCACAAGAGAAGTTCAGTCAAGACAAAAATTCAACAACGTAACGTTACACATAAATATGAGATCCATACTCCTCCTCCTCCATCCTTTTTATAGATTTTTCAAGTAATTAGTTTCTCAAATTATCATTAAATTCCTTTTTCATTTAATTAATTAGGAAAAACCTCCCCCGTACACATGTTTAATTATGATTATTACTTTTGACTACATGTGTTACTTAGACCTAGATTTTAATTTCACTAGGTTGGGCGACATTTTTATTAGGGAAATTGTTTTTAAATCTTACTTATCACATCGTTCATTTTAAGGCCGACTAGGTTTATTCACTTACCCATTGAAATCACGGTGTGCCCTTTAGGACACACTACGTGCTCCAAGGGTGCCACTCGCCTCTTATGTTTTCCTTGAGTGGTGTTCCATTTAGGACGCACTTCTTGCTCCAAGGGTGTCACTTGCCTCTTTCCATTTTCCTTGTGCGAC
>SNQJ01S0010203.1:72487-126664 GCA_010110895.2 Picea sitchensis | reverse complement strand
CATGTAGCTTCCTCAAGGGGTTACCTTTTAACCATCTTAATCCACTCTCCTTATTTTAGGGCTAACCCACTTCTAACCACTTTCCATAATTATAAAGTTCTCCATTTATTTTATTATTTAAATAATCCTTCTTGACTTTGTCACTTCACTTTATTATTTAAATAATCATCCTTGACTTTGTCACTTCACTTTATTATTTAAATAATCCTCTTTGACTTTGTCACTTCACTTTAATATTTAAATAATCTCTTCTTTGTAAGCACTTTGACTACTTTGACCTTTTGGGGCTTCTAGATGACTCATGAGGGTTCTCCAACTTCATATGTCCATAACTCTCTAATCGTGAGGAGTTACGTGGCATTCCACATACCACCAAAAATGGCATGACATGTACTATCCATCTAAAATAGTCTTACCTGCAAATATATCAAAACTCATACCATTATACATCAAACAAACTTGGGTCCATTACCCAAACCTTTTTGCTACCGGAATTTGCTACCAGACTTTCTTCAAGGGTTGACATCAATGGAAACCAACCCAATTAATAAACAAAGCTAACCTACTTGGATTCAATCTTTTTGTTGTTATAATAATCGATGGCTCTTGCCCAAATCATTGTATGGGAATATGCTTTCAATTTTCCATTACCTAATATTCCCAATGAGACAATTTCTCTCTTATCAAAACTCCAATTTGATGGTGAAGGGAACATATTTGCAAAGGATCATCTCAATAAGTTTTCATGTAAATGCATCAAGCATGATATTAGTGATTAAACTATTTTATTCAGGTTGCTCGCTCACACTTTCAAAGGTCGAATCAAATACTAGTTTGAATCTTTTCCAACCAACTCTATTTTCACTTGGTTTCAATTTGTGGATTAGTTTTTAGATGCCTTTGAGGTTTATGATTATGATAAATTATGAAATGAATTAAAATCTCTACCAATCGAAAAAGATCAACCTTCACAAAACCTTTCAATAAAAATTGGCCATGTACTTTTTAAGTTTCGTCTTTGTGATCTGCCTTGTGAATCTAATCTTATTAATCTTGTCTCAACTTCGTCTACCCCTCTTATTAAGCAAAATCTAGTTGTAGATGATAAATTCGATACATATCAAGACATTCATCAGCATGATGAATTTTTCTCACAAATTAATCAAGAAGATGTTTCAAGTAATCGTCTTCCAAAACCCCAAGAAACTCCATCTCCATCCTTTCTTATCAATAATTTAGAAAGCCATGTTCTAGAAATTTGTATTTCTATAGTTTCTACCCAATTCCAGGATGAAAGGATAGAAATGGAAGGATTATCTTTTTCTTCTAATGATTATTCTCTATCTATACTCTCTAAAAGGGAGATGGATATTTCTTTTACAAAAAATTTGAATTCTACGCTATGCAAAACTTCCATCAAGCGACTAGAAAACCAAATTGAGGAAAAAATCGTTCATACAGTCGAGAAAACTAATCATTCTTCTAAGAAATTAATTTTTCAATCTTCTATTATTATTGATAGAGATTTTAAGGAATTGATTTTTGATCAAAATTTATTTTCACTTTCTTCTGAATCTTGTTCTAATTTGTTCTTGAATTCAATGACTAACAAACACAAACATGTCGCTAATGATTATAAGTGTTCTAATATTTTGATAGAATAGATTGGACATATTGATCTTAAAACTAAAGAAGAAATTATCAATCATGGTCAACAAATTCTACCACGTTTAGAAGAAAGGTTAGGTACATTAATTGAAATTGTTCATGAAAGTTTTGATTTTCCAATCATACAGGAAGTAGTTTCAAGTGATCATATAACATTTGAAAGTTCAAGTTCTCTTTTTGAAAAAGAATATATTGATCCCAAACAAATTTCTTATAACATGCTTGAAATTTCATCACCAAATCATAGTAAAAATGAAGAGGTAAAGAATGAAGAATTTCTTGAAAATTTCAGTGACAATAATTATTCTAGTTCAAGAGATCCTTTTCATTTCCTTGTCTCTAATTATTTTTACTCCATATATCCTGATTTATTCTTAGATTTTGATGTGCATGAAACTTTATCTATTTTATCTAACAATGTGCCTTTGAAATCCAATTATTTTTTGAGTGTTGTTGATTTAACTATTAAGCATAAAGCTAATAAAATGGGATTTGTAATATCACCCGATGTTTTTTCATTTCAATCAATCATAAGGGAAGAAGGTAAACTGCAAGACATTTATATTCAACCAATTTTTTAGGAAATCAATACACCCATTCTTGTTGAAGTTGAAGATTCTTTTAGTCATGAGAACCATTTTGTCGAATTTAATAGAATGAATTGTGTGGACGATAATCAAGTATTTGAGAAATCATTCTCAATAACTATCAATCATCACCAATTTATACCTATTGATTCACATATAATGATTTGTTCTTTGAGTAAAAGCATTACACTTCAGGTTGATTCGTTGATTGTGTCAAATTTTCTTTATTTTACTCCACACATGAAAACAAATTTTCTTTCATTGAGCCATGCTAATACCAGTAATTTGATTTCTCCAATCAATTTTTATGAAATTGGTTTACCATTTATGAATCTTATTCAACAAGGTTATAGTCTACATTTTGGGTTTCAGGACACAATTGTGGATTGGCTTGAAGATTCTTATTCAAAAGGTTTATAGAAAATGGTAAGGCTATAGTTTCTTTGTTTGTGAGTAGGGATCGAAGCAGTAAGAATCGTGCATTTTTTTATATGTTATTTCTACACATCTTATTTATGGTTATTGACCAGTAATTTTATTGGTTTTGCAACATTGGAGTTACTTCGTTGGTTGCATTGGAAATTTGGTTTCACTTAGTGTTACAATCATTAAAGTAGTGTAGAATATGTTAATTAGCTTAGTCTTTGTTGTTTCCTACATAAGCAGATTTATTTTCTTTTGTATACATGAATAATGCAGTTATGAAGACACACTAAATATCAAACACGCAAGGCAAGGCATCATCAGAATACAGTCAGGGAAGTTTATTTTAAATTATTTTCTCTCTTTGATATTCATACGCTTGTTCAAAATTGTTTTGTTTAAGCATTTTCTTTTCAAAACGCATTATGAAATGTTTAATTCAATCATTTTCAAACAATATGCAACAATAATTTTTTAAAAGAGAGTAAAGAAATAAGGAAATTAATCTTTAAAATTCCCCGCAATTTTCTCTTGTCATAAAATTTCACGAATATGGCTTACCACTGCACAGAACTGCACATATTTTAATTAAGGATTTTTCTTGTTCTTTTAGACTTTGTTTCTGATAATTATTTGTTTTTTAATAATAAGCTTGATTAAATTAATATCTCATGCATTTTTTAATGATTTTTTTCTATATATCATTACCTTAAGAAAAGAACTTACCTATATACAAAACACTTAAATGATTTAATTCAAATTTATTATATTCATTAAAATTTAGTTCTTCCTTTTGATTTGAGATGTTAGTTTTTCAATGCATCTTTTAATGTGAAGCAAACAATTCCATCAATAAAACATACAATAAGGCAATACCTTATCTACACAACCACAACCCATTTACTCAAAACTTCATATTAGTCTAATTCTAGTTTCTAAGGGAGCAATAAGACATTCATGAAAATCATCTTATTCTCTTTGATCGAGGTTACGCACCTTGTTCAAATAATTATTTAAGTCCCTGCGAGGGTTGTGATGGTTAACACACAATATTTAGAACCACTTCGATTTTTATACTTATTAAATCTAGATTCATTAATACATTCATAAATAAAATTATTTATTGTTAATCGTTAATTTTACAAGTAATAATATATAAATTGTTATATATTACTAACAACCACAATGTATCACTAACACCAAATCACTACAATATTAACATTTATAAGACTGACTTTATAACACAAGTATCACCCACATCAAATCCACTAAAATTATGTTTTCGCCTCAGTCGTTAATACATGAGACACTAATAATCCAGGTCACATCCTATTCACTAAGCAATTAAAAAAAATTTATAATGTAATATCAATATCATAATAGATATAGATTTATTTTTATGCTAAAGCTCCAATTAAAAGTCAATCACTTGACTTTATTTGCTTAGGAGAGAACACATATAAGAAGTCTATAAGATTTACATGTGCCTTTTTACTGGTTTACTAATAATTTTAAAAAGAACAGAAACATTATTCCACATTTATTGAATTGTTCTTATCATCCTTGATTATTCCTTGTAATCAGGTTTTAGTTTAGTTGTTGATTTGTTGTTTAAGAATACATAATCTTGGAACCTGAGTTTTATATGTAGTGGTCTAAACGTTCTACCTTTTGGGGGTTTTTTGGCCACTTTTTCCGTTTGATTTTGCCTGAAATCTGGTGATGAATGGTTGGATCTGCAGATTTGAGTGGCTAAGTTTGTATACTCTGAGTGCCCCAGGGGTTTTTCTGAACCACTTGAGTTGGATTATGAGTCTTATTTTAGTTAGGCATAGTGGTAGATTGATTCAATATGTCATTCTATGTGTAAACATATTCTCTCATGTTTTAATTTCTTTCTATTTTAAAATTCCTTTTATTATTTTCATGCACACATGTGCAATTTTCCCAACCTTCGAACTTTTATTCCCTCTTTTCCTAGAGTTTGATTTTATCTCAAATCTTTTGACTTATTTAATATTTTATTTAGTCCCTTAATTAAACTTAGACTTAGAATTAGTCTTAGTCTTAGGGTTAGACTCTTGTTATGCTTCTAATTTTTAATTTACTAATTAATTAATACTATGTTCTAACAAGATCTAAATGTTTCGTTATATTTTCTAGGCCATCTAGATTTTAATTGACTCATAACTTAAATTACGTGGCGTGCCCTTCAAGACACACCTTCATGCTCCAAGGGTGCCACTCACCTTTGACTAACCCAACAAATAGAGCCATGATTGGGATATATTTGTTAAAGGAAATGGAAGAGAAGATGTTGAAAATTAGGCAAAATTTAAAGGCTTCCCAAGATAGGCAGAAACGTTATGCAAACAAGAATAGAGTTTTTATATATTTTAAAGTGGGCGAACATGTATATCTTAAAGTGAAGACAAAGAGAAGTTCAATAATATTGGGTTGTTGTCCAAAGTTGGCAACAAGATATTGTGGGGATTTTGAAATATTAGAGAAGATAGGGCTAGTTGCATACATGCTAGCATTTCCTGCATCCATGAGAGTGCATAATGTATTTCATGTATCATTATTAAAGAAATATGTGCCTAACATTAACCACATAATTGATTGGACTGTGATCTTGGTGAAGCACGAAGGGGATTTCCGAGTGGAACCAATATGCATCCTAGACCGAAAGGTCAAGGTGCTCAGGAACAAATCCATAGGGATGGTAAAATTTCAATGGACCTACTACAATCCTGAAAATGAAACAAGGGAGCATGAAGAAACTATGTGGGAGGAATATCTGCAATTTTTTTTCAATTTTGAAGAAAATAGAACTAAAAATGCAAGACTTCATTTTTGGGCAGCTAGATTCAGGAACCACATCTTAGAAATTCTTGGTCACCTGCGTGGATATCCCTGAAAAAATAATAGTGCATCCTAATGGACTGGAGACAATGAAGGGGGTGCATTCCTTGGGTCAACAGGTTGAGGTAACGAGAGATTATGGTTGGAACTATTGTTGGGGAGTAAGGAGATTGCAAATTTTTATTTTCTATGTATTGTGATGTAAATTTGTATATGTATTTCAGCATGGTGTTATGCATTGAGGACGATGTAAAATTATAGGGAAGGGGGAATGTAACATCCCCACTATAATTCCTAGTTTAATCAATGCATAATGTAGATATGAATGTGGATATGGCCAAGCAATGTAATATATGAAATGTATTTTTGAATTTTAATAAATATAATGTGATACCAGTTGTTGGGGATATGGACATAGATGGGGGATGATTAATCCATAATAAAAGGGAGAATGCCTAGGGACTGTATAAGAGGGGTTCAATGAGGGAATTAATTAGGGGTATTAATTTAAACCCATATTTCTGAATTGTATTATCATTTGGGGAAAACTTTTATTTTATGTTTGAGTGTATGAGAGACCAATCACTAAACCCGTGTAAGAGGGTGGGTGTGAGAGTCACATCCCATAGTTATTGGGGAGCATGGGGTTGAGGTAAAAGCAACATTGGGCAGAGTGAGCATTCAATTATATTGGGAAAAGAGAGAAAATTTGTATGGGAAGTAATAGGCAATTTTTCACATCGAGTTTTTACATGAACAATAAAAAATACAACATGAGAGAAGAGCTTGTGAGTTGGAGCAAGAAGGATGGGAGAATTCTAGAGCGTTTTTGGAGCATTTTGGAACTGAAGACTGAAGAGCCAGGTTTTCAGACCTAAAAAGTGAACTCCTTGGTGAGTTGCACTGTAATAGCAAGTGATTAGTGTTGTTTTTATTGGTATTTTCCCCGGTGGTGAGTTCCCTTGAGTTCCCAACAGAGAGATTCTTGGTCACCTGTGTCAGAGACACCCTAATAAATGAAAGGGATTCTCGATGGAATGAGAGAAGTGAAGGGATACATTCCTTGGGTTGGTCAAGTCAAGAGGAAGAAAACTAAAGGAATTTATGGATAGCTGTAGGAAAATACTAGTGAATTGTGAGCTATTGAGCTATGAGTGGACTGTGAGAGACACCCTTCTTTTGTGGATTCTTATCCCTAACTTGAGGGTGACTTGTTGTTGAGATCTAGAATAACAATTCTATGGTTGGGTGGAACGTACTTCCCAAGGAATTGGTTGCACGAGTGTTTTAAAAGATAAGCGTTTATATATTTCTAAGTTATTCCATGAGTTTAGTTGTTGTGTATTTTACTCTGTGAATGATAATGGTTTTATGTGTTGTTATAGATGATGTATTTAGCTACCTTCGTGTGCATTATATTGATGTATATGCATTTAATTATGGGTATTAGAATCTAGTTAATTAAGTGTATAACTTGTGGATGGTAAGCTACAAGAAATGAATTAGTAAGAAAAAATTTCAAATTTAAGTGTTTTTGCGTAGTAATGTTCATCGGTTAAGTTGGGGGACATGTAACACAATATAGCATTACCTTGGATTATGACAACAAAGCGGCGTGCAACAATCAATTTTTTCTTTTCTTTTAAAGATGTGTTAGGAAAATTTAAACATCATAAAAAATATCCAACGTCATCGACACATCAATCAAATAAATTAGCGAGACCAATAATGAAGTATTAATATTCCAATCTGACATGGTAGACATATAAGTCACCATATGAACAATGGCACATACATCAATGTATTAACATATTAATTACAACAACCCAACAACATTGCCAATAATAAGTATTAATATTCCAATACGACACATGGCCGACATATCGTCACCATGAATCATGACACGCACATCAATGTATTAACATATTAATTACAACAACCCAACATTATTGCATTCTACCATTAATAATGACGCAATACGGTACAAATATTAAACCTTCAATGCATCTCATAAGGACCATCAATCCATCAATTCTAATTCACAATTAAACATGGCACACGGGTAACCATCGTCATTATCAATCATACATCAACATTAAATATATGTTGCTCACGAGAGTAATAATTCCTGAACATTCTCATGTCAACTTAAGAAATGGTGCGAGATTAAACATCAATTAAATTCATTGCGCAAGTAAATCAATCACATAAATTCAAAGACAATTATCATTAATTATGAGGTGCAAGGAAGAATGGTGAAGCAATCATACGCCACTAAATTAAGGCACACATGTAAATATTATTACTTAAAAAGTCATGCATCATTATAAAATTCATGGCGCAAGTGAGATAACAACTTAATCATTCATCATTCATATAACGACACAAGATAAGACACAATGTAATCAACTATGTATTATTTTCAAGGCGCAAATCATTTAATTGCTAGTGTTCACACGTCAATGCCCTTACGACGCACAAGAAGAGACTACACCCACGACCATCCATACACATCAGGGTGCCAATTAAGGTTGTTAATCCATTAATCATTGATAAATCCAATGACGCAATTAAAGATAGTAGTCCATCATCCATTAATACATCAATGGCATTAGTAAGGGTTATTAACCCATCATTCAAAATATAGAAAACCAATTGCGCAAAAATCTAAAATCAATAACTCAATTTATGAAATGAAATCTGTTGTGCAAGAAGTCCGAAATCTAATCCCCATTGATTACCTAAAATTCAATTTCGCAAGAATTCTAAGAATCAATATTATCATACATTACATGATGATCATAATTACCAGGTCTATTACCTAAGAAAAAGTGACTTGCTCACTCACCTAAAGTCTTGAGAACAAGTGGTCATCAAAACTTACAATAACTACAAGCACATTAACTTTGTTGAGTAAATTGAAGGTTTAAGTCCTTACGATCCCCTTCTTCTACTTCACCATTATCTATTATAATACTAAGTTCGGCTTGTAGGGTAGATGTAATCAATACTCGAACCTATGTATCTTGCAAAATCTAAAATTTAAACTATTCTTCAAATAACTAAGGTTTTTTAGATTATCTCTTCTTCTTCATAATTACATATACGTTATATCTATGCAATAATAAAGTATGAATTATATCTCATTATTGACATTCTAATCATCAATAACATAATCAACAATCTATTCATCACAACATAATTTTTAATCCTATGAAAAATATATTTTTAAAAGGATATGACATAGACCAACCATTCGCCTCAATTAAATTTAGTAAAAATATGACAGAGACAAACCATTCGCCTCAATTAAATTTAGTAAAAATATGACAGAGACCAACCATTCACATCAATTAAATTCAGTAAAAATATGACAGAGACCAACCATTCACATCAATTAAATTTAGTAAAAATCTGACAGAGACCAACCATTCGCATCAATTAAATTTAGTAAAAATTTGACAGAGACCAACAATTCATAGAGGCAAGTTTCTAAGCGCATGGGTCTTACATGATGGGTGAGTATGGGGGAAAAATCGCAGAGGACAATTGAAGTGTGGCCTTGCTGAGTGTAGAAAAAAAAAAAAAAAACGCGGAGATGAAGATGGTAAAAATGCATGATGGTTTTCCCCACAGTCAGAGCATGTTTGTATACCAAGGACACAGAGGTAAGAAGGGTAAGAACTCTGGATAAATTACCCCACATTCTGAGCACATTTTTACACCAAAAACGCAGAGGTAAGGAGGGTAAAAACTCTGGCTAAATTCCCCCATAGTTTGAGCACATTTTTACACCAAAAAAGCAGAGGTACATGAGAGTAAAACTCTGGCTAAATTCCCCCATAGCCTAAGCACGTTTTTACACCAAAAATGCAAAGGTGCAGCAGAGAAAAACTCTGGCTAAATTCCCCCACAGCCTAAGCACGTTTTTACACCAAAAATACAGAGGTACAATAGAGTAAAACTCTGGCTAAATTCTCCCACATCCTAAGCACATTTCTACACCAAAAACACAGAGGTACAACAGAGTAAAACTCTGCCTAATTCCCCCATAGCCTAAGCACGTTTTTACACCAAAACGCAGAGGTACATTAGAGTAAAACTCTGGCTAAATTCCCCCATAGCCTAAGAACTTTTTTACACCAAAAACGCAGAGGTATAGGAGAGTAAAAATCTAGCTAAATCCCCCCACATCCTAAGCACGTTTTTACACCAAAAACACAGAGGTACAACAGAGTAAAACTCTGGCTAAATTCCCCCACGGCCTCAGCACGTTTTTACACCAAAAACGTCGAGGTACAAGAGAGTAAAAACATCATTAATCATAGAGAAATAAAATGTTTGGTGAACTGGAGAGACATCCCCAAAATCGTTGTGTGGAAGCACGAGTTTGCAGAGAATAAATCACAATAATCACAGAGGCTAAGGAGGGAATAAACTCCCAGGAAAGAACTCATTGTTGGGTACATAAATGATCCTACAATTATTATCCATGTATAGGAAAACATAGCATTTCAATCTAAATCTTTAACACCAAAGTGAAAGACAGTCGATTCGGCTCATGGACGACTGCTCAGGCATGGACTAATAACTTAAAGGATAAAGGAATAGAAGATAAAAACACAATTTTTCTCAGTATTAAAAACAATTAATAAAAATGCAGAGAAGTCATTTTACATTCAGAGTTTGGGTTCGCCATTGGAAATCAATCAAAAGTACAGTGAGCATAAGGCTAGGATAACTTTGAATTCTATGATCATAAAACGTTGGGCTCTTCAAGACAAATTCGCTGAAAGAAAAAAAGGAAATCTCTAGATAGTATTACGTTGAATAAAACATAAAATTTAACACAATAGAAGTACCTTAAGTGAAGGCGCAGGAACATAATTTAACTACCCTTCAACCAAATTTCACAAGCGTAAATTGTCAGGACAAAAAATTAACTAAATTTTTAACATAGTGTCGCACACGTGATTTCGACGTTAAATAGATGCATATACACGAAATTTAACTACCATTCAATACAAATATTCACATGCGTATCGTAGCCAAATGTGAATGCTCCAAAGTCGTTGTGTCACGCGTGCTCCCTCCAGCTCCTGCTTGCCAACCGATGTGACCTCACCGGTACCTCCCAGCCAACGCTAGGGGTACTCTTCTTCCCCCTGAGCCCCCCAAGACACAAAGGGGCCACGCACACGATACCAAAGAATGTTAGCACCCATCTCGCCTCGCAAGGTCAAGCTACCACTCATTACTTGAGCTGGGTATCCCAACTCCCACAAGAGAAAGTTCAGTCAAGTTAAAATTTGGCAGTGTAATGTTACTCAAGCTAGATGTGATCCATACTCCTCCTCCGACATCCTTTTTATAGAGTTTCTTAGTCATTATTTTCCCAAACCCTCATTAGATTCATTTTTCATTTATTTAATTAGGAAAAACCTCCCCCGTACACGTCGCCCAATCCCCTAGTTGCACCAGAAAATCAATTTATTAATTAATTAAATTTGTCTATTTCCCTCACCCACCGAAAATCATTCCTAAAAATGCTCCTCGGTGTCCCAATATTCCCTTACAATTCTTAAATCACTTACGCCTTACTTAATTCCTAGTTTAGTTCATAAATAGAAAGTTTCAAAGGCTAGATTCCTTACTAAGTTAGACACTCCCCTTTTTCTTTTAAGTTTCCCCTTTTCTTTAAGTTTCCCCTTTTCCTTAGGTTTCCCCCTTTTCTTTAAGTTTCCATTTTTCTTAAAGTTTCCCATTTTTATAACTAAGTTCAGAATTAGCAGGTTTAGAGAAAAACAACCAAATACCCCTTTTATTAATTAAACCTTTATTAAAATTTCCACTTTAATTATTAATGCTTGAATTTTCTTTACCCCCTTCTTGTTACATGTCTAATTAGTTTTTTTTTTGTTCAAAGGTTCTACTCAAACCTAGGTTTTCAATTCACTAGGCTTGGCGACAATTTTTAAGGGAAAAATGTTATTAAACTTTACTTATCACATCATTAATTTTAAGGTTGACTAGGTCCTAAGGAGGCATAGTTTTCTAGGCACTAGGTTTATTAATTTACGAGTTAAAATCGCGACGTGCCTTTCAGGACGCACTACGTGCTCCAAGGGTGCCACTCACCTCTTTCTGTTTTCTTTGTGCGACGTGCCCTTCAAGACGCACTACGTACTCCAAGGGTTCCACTCGCCTCTTGACTGAATTTGGTAGACGTCAAACCCCTGGAGTCAATACTTCGTTAGGTGATCTTGTGGGAGACTAAGGGCCTCTAAGCAGTAGGACATTGCCTTATTACACACCCCTTAGAATCATTGTGAGTGATTGTCACAGTCTTCCCTCACGACATCGTGGATCTCTCAAACTAGGTAATCGTTAACCTACAGTTTGAGCCACGACGAGAGTGATAGTAGGTTGTGGCAGGGCTGCTGCCACACCTTTCCCGCATTGTCTCTGGTTGTCATGCATGACCCCTCTACTCCAAATGTGAGTCTGGTTGGTAAGCTATCGTCAGCCTGCATCCATCACCGAATCATGTCAGCAATAACAATCAACATCATAATATCTAACCATATGTACGTATGTCATATCAACAACATTCAAACCCTCACAATCCACTCCCTGACTCGATATGGAGTCCAAGGGGTTTCATCGATGCCTCGGCATCCTTAACGTCCAGAGTCCTGCACACTCAAGATAACCTAGTCAATAGCACCTGCCTATGTAAATACAACAAAATAACATATCATTAAATCCACAATATCTCATAATCATAATCAAAACAACTAATAGTATAATGACCCGGATCACTTGCACGCAAGTGTCCTCAAAGAAAAAATTCACTCAGTGTGCGCAAGAGCGGGATGTTACAAACACCCCCTCTTATTTTAAACTTCGTCCCGAAGTTTCACAGTATGTAAGTGCCGAAATAAAGTGTATCACAATATCATATGTCTAGCTATTAAAAAAAAATGGAAATTTTTGACATATATCATATGCGTCCTCCCAGGTCGTCAAGAGTAGACTATAGTTGTCCCACTGGACCTTGACATGATCTATTTTTTGATGTTGTAGTTTTTGAATACCCTCGTCTGATACCTGCAAGGAACTCATGTCAATATCATGTGTAGGATCACTAACATAATGTCTCAAAATCGATAATTGAAAAACATTGTGCATACGCCTCAAAGAATCAGGCAAGGCTAATCAATAGGCCATGAGCCCCTTCCTTTCCACAATCTTGAAGGGTCCCACAAACCTAGGAGAGATTTTATCACCCTTTCCAAACTTGATCGAACTCTTATGCGGTTTTACCCGCAAGAAGACTCGATCGCCAACTTCGTAACTATGATTGACATGATGTGCATCGACATAACTCTTATGTCGATCTTACGCTTCATTTATCCTTTGTCTTGTGGTTTGCATTTGGTCTTCCATTTCTTAGATCGCTTCAAGTCCCACCAGGACCCTATCCTCAAGCCGATCCCAACTCAAAGGCGTCTGACACGGTCGCCCATAAAGAAACTTGGAAGGCACCATCTTAATGGTGCTTTGATAACTGTTGTTATATGAAAATTCTACCAGTGGAAAGAATTCCTACCAACGCTTCTTTTGGTCCATCACGTACATACACAACATATCCTCCATGATTTGGTTTGTTCGTTCGGTCTGCCCGTCTGTCTCCGGGTGATATGCGATACTAAAGTTAATTTGGGTTCCCAAGGCCTCTTGGAAACTAGTTCAAAATCATTCTGTAAACATTGACCCTCTATCGTATATAATCCTCTTAGGCACACCATGCATCCTCACAATATCATTGATGAAAACTCTAGCTATGTCAGGTGCTTGATACGTCATACGTATAGGAATAAAATATGCACTCTTCGTCAGTGTGTCGAATACTAAAAAAATTGAGTCGTGTATCCTTGTCGTCAGTGGCATTCCTATAATGAAATCCATCAAAATGGCCTCCCATTTCAATTCCGGAATAGCGTGTGGCTGTAGTAATCCTGTTGGATGTCTATGTTCGGCCTTCACCTGCTGAAATTCTAGACATCTTGCCATGTAGTTGACTATGTCTACCTTCATTCCTTTCCATAAGAATAAGGGTTTAAGGTCTTCTCTCATCTTCGTGACTCTAGGATGAGCCATGTACATTGCTCTATGAGCCTCGTTTAGGATCAACTCCTCAACTTGTCATTGGGCGGTACGTAAATTCGACCTTTAAATCTCAATAATTCGTCGTTGTCTATAGTAAATCCCTCAAATTTTGGTACCATCATTGTGTTTTGTCTGATAAAATCCTTGATCTCTTTGTACCAGTCATCGTCGCACTGTAAAGTTATAATATCTTCATGTAGATTCGTTTGAAGAGGCATCACCGAAAATATGCGTGGTCTCTGACTCAATGCATCAACCACTCTGTTCGTTGTTCCCTTTATGTAAGTAATCTCGAAATAGTACTCGCTAAGCAATTCTGATCAACGTCATTGTCGTTCATTTAAGTCGCTTTGCATAAATATGTGTTGTAGACCACAGTGGTTCATTTTTAGTTCAAATTTTCGTCCAATCAGGTAATGTCTCCAAACTCTCAAGGCATATACAATGGCTAACAACTCCAATTCGTGTGTCGCATAGTTCTCCTCATGCCTTATCAACTTTCTCAAGATGTAAGTGATCACTCGACCGTCTTGCATCAAGACTCTGCCTAAGCCTTCGTTGGATGCATCAGTGCATACCAGTAAATCCTCGTGCATGTCAAGGACCTTTAGTATCAGTGTTGTCGTCAACAGCTCCTTGAGCCTCTGAAATGCTTCTGCGCATTTCTCAGTCCAAACAAACTTCATGTTCTTCTTCTGCAATTTTGTAATCAGATTTTCTATCTTCGAAAAACCCTCGACGAACAGTGGATAGTATCTCGTTAAACCCATGAAGCTATGCACTTCTGGGACATTCGTCGACGCAGTCCATTCCATAATAGACTCGACCTTTTTTGGATCCACAGAGATACCTTCGTTGGAGATGACATGCCCTAAGTAATGAATCTTCGATTGATAAAACAATCATTTAGACAATTTCCCAAACAATTTGTTCTCTCGTAGACACTATAGTACCAAGCGCAAGTGCTCATAATGCTCCTCCATCGTCCGAGAATATATCAAAATATCGTCAATGAATACTTGGATGAACTTGTCCAAGTATTCGTGGAACACCTCATTCATCAAACTCATAAATACCCCTGGGGAGTTCGTTAGTCCAAATGGTAAACCGATAAACTCGTATTGTCCAACCCTCATATTAAAGGCGGTCTTAGGGATTTCATCCTCCTTGATCCGCAACTGGTGACCCTGATCTCAAGTTGATATTTGAATACACCGTCACACCTTTCATCTGATCAAACGGATCATCAATCCTTGGCAACAGATACTGATTCTTGATCGTCTTGTTCAATTGACGATATTCAATGCAGAGTCTCCACGACCCATCCTTCTTCCATATGAAAAATAACAGGCGCACCCCACGGTGACACACTTGGACGTAAGTCCTAGGTGCAACAACTCCTTCAGTTTCATTTTCAACTCCTGTAACTCCGGGGTCAACATCTAATAAGGCGTTCTTTATATTGGTTTGGTTCCTAGTTTTAGGTCTATGGTAAATTCCAATTCCCTCTCAGGCAAAAACCATGGTAACTCCTCTGGGAAGACATCCACAAACTCTGGTACTACCGGAAGGTTTTCCAGTCCTTTTGCCATGCCTTTTTCATTTAAGGCAAGGACTGCATATAGTTGGAATCCCTTACGCATGCTCTTCCGTAGCTACAAGGAAGATATGAACCTTAAGGAAACTCCTTGGTTCCAACCTACAATCACGCATCTATGTCCCTCATCATCGACCAAGCTCAATCGTTTCGTCTTACAGTTGAGTATCACTTCATGCGATTCCAACCATTCCATATTGATCATGTTGTCAGACTTTGTTACACTATCCCCATGTTAAAGCGACAATTCATACCACTTCCTCCAACTATCTGATTGGCACATGAATCCATTTCGATGAATCTAAACCCATCCAGTCAAATTCCTTTACCTATAACCCTTTAGCGTGGTATTATAAATAGATCTCTCTATAGCACTAGCATCTATAAAAAATACTTAAGGTCTGGTTAGTGATGGTTCATGTCGTCTCCAACACAGTAAACTGGTGCTTGGCCTGGCAGCTAATTACCATGGTCATGAATCATGTGGGACTTTCCCATCTCCACAACGGTAATGTGTCATGTTGGCCTGGCCACTCTGGCCTTTTCAACCAGACAATATTGCCGGTAAGGTGGCTCTCCTTATGACCAGCACTCGTCTCTAGTCCAGTCTCCTGGCCCTGAAGTAGAAGTTGTTGGCCCACCAACCTGAAACCCTGGTCTGTTCTGTTGAACAAGCCTAATGGCTGCTGATGCTAATGCAGTGGTACTCTATGGGGAGTTCCCCATTGGGGAGTCGTTCGTCGAGGTGTCGTGAACACAGATACTCTCAATGTATCCCAATACCTTGAAGAAAGTCTAGTTGGAGTCTGATGTTGTTGCGCACCAGACGTCGCATGTCCCATCGGTCTCGCATGAGTCCTACCTTAATCCCCGTTGATCAACTCTTCCTCATCTATGAGGGCCTTTTGGACTGCATCGTGCAGCGTATGAGGCGTTAGGATCCTCACTTTCACACGGATGTTGACGTTTAAGGCCATCACAAACTTATTGACCTTAATATTTCCAGTATTCATATGTGGAGCATACCTAAGTAGCTCCATGAAATTGACCTCGTACTTAGGAACCATATGACCACCCTATCGTAAGGCATTGAAATCATTGAGCTGACGCTTAATGAATTCCTCAGACAAATACCTCTCCCGGAACCACTCCTCGAACAATTCCCATGACACGTCTTTGACGACCATATTTAGTTGTGGCAGGAGCATCTTCCACCATAGAAGAGCGCTCCCCTTCAGCTGAAAGACCGCTATTATGAACTTTCATCTGGGAGGTATAGTCGTGAAGTGCTAAGCACATTTCCATGTTCTCAAACCATGCCTTGGCGGCTATGCCGTCTGTAGCACCCAAGAACTCGAGAAACTTAATCTTCTAGAGTTTTTCATGAATGCGACCAGTACTGGTTGGGCGCATTGTGAACCTTTAAGGGTATAGGCACCCTAGCCTTATCTCAGTACAGACGATTAGTCAAGGCCTCTGACATTTCCCTGGAGGGACCTTGTCGGACCATCCACATCACTTACAACAATCGACTCTCACTTGAGGAATTTCTCTTCCCCTTAGGGGTTCAACTTCTAGGGCATGGATGCTTCTAGAGGTGTCGCACCTCCCTCCCCAGCACCACATTGTGAATCTATGCAATGTCCTCTAGTTGCGACTACTGCAAGGACAGGTTAAAATTTTATTTACCGTTATGATTTAATCAAGGGCTTAATTCAGTGGAAGGCATGGAGATCCATAATCGTAGGGTTGAACCCGCTCTGATACAATATGTAATGGCCCCATCGTTACGACAACCAAACGATGTACAACAGGTCAATTTTTTTTTTCTTTTAAAGTTGTGTTAGGAAAATTTAAACATCATAAAAATAGTCAACGTCATCGACACATCAATCACACAAATTAATGAAACAATAATAAGTATTAATATTCCAATATGACACATGGCTGCCATATCGTCACCATGAATCATGACACGCACATCAATTTATTAACATATTAATTACAATAGCCCAACATCATTGAATTCTACCATTAATAATGACGCAATATGGTACAAATCTTAAACCTTCAACGCATCTCATAAGGACCATCAATCCATCAATTGTAATTCACAATTAAACATGGCGCACGGGTAACCATCATCGTTATCAATCATACATCAACATTAAATATTCGTATCCCGTGAGAGTAATAATTCCTGAACATTCTCATGTCAACTTAAGAAATGGCATGAGATTAAACATCAATTAAATTCATTGTGTGAGTAAATCAATCACATAAATTCAAACACAATTATCATTCATTCTGAGGTGCAAGGAAGAATGGTGAAGCAATCATACGCCACTAAATTAAGGTGCGCACGTAAATATTATTACTTAACCAGTCATGCATCATTATAAAATTCATGGCGCAAGTGACCTAACAACTTAATCATTCATCATTCATATAACGACACAAGATAAGACGCAATGTAATCAACTATGTATTATTTTCAAGGCGCAAAGCATTTAATTGCTAGCTTCCACGCGTCAATGCCCTTACGATGCACAAGAAGAGACTACACCCACGACCATCCATACACATCAGGGCACTAATAAAAGTTATTAATCCATTAATCATTGATAAATCCAATGACGTGAGTAAAGATAGTAGTCCATCATCCATTAATACATCAATGACGTCAGTAAGGGTTGTTAACGCATCATTCAAAATATAAAAAACCAATTGCGCAAAAATCTAAAATCTATAACTCAATTTATGAAATGAAATCTATTGTGCAAGAAGTCTGAAATCTAATCCCCGATGATTACCCAAAATTCAATTTCGCAAGAATTCTAAGAATCAATATTATCATACATTACAGGATGATCATAATTACCATGTCTACTACCTAAGAAAAAGTGACTTGCTTAGTCACCTAAAGTATTGAGCACAAGTGGTCATCAAAACTTACAATAACTACAACCACATTAACTTTGTTGAGTAAATTGAAGTTTTAAGTCCTTACGATCCCCTTATTCTACTTCACCATTATCTATTATAATACTAATTTCAGCTCGTAGGGTAGATGTAATCAATACTCAAATCTATGTATCTTGCAAAATCTAAAATTTAAACTATTCTTCAAATAACTAAGGTTGTTTAGATTATATCTTCTTCTTCATAATTACATATAAGTTATATATATGCAATAATAAAGTATGAATTCTATATCATTATCAACATTCTAATCATCAATAACATAATCGACAATCTATTCATCACAACATATTTTTCAATCCTAAGAAAAAATTATTTTTAAAAGGATCTGACAGAGACCGACCATTCACCTCAATTAAATTTAGTAAAAATTTGACAGAGACCAACCATTTGCATCAATTAAATTTAGTAAAAATATGACAGAGACCAACCATTCGCATTAATTAAATTCAGTAAAAATCTGATAGAGACCAACCATTCACATCAATTAAATTCAGTAAAAATCTGGCAGAGACCAACCATTCGCATCAATTAAATTCAATAAAAATATGACAGAGATTGACAATTCACAGAGGCAAGTTGCTAAGCGCATGGATGTTACATGGTGGGCGAGTATGGGGGGAAATTGTAGAGGACGATTGAAGTGTGGCCTTGTTTAGTGTAGGAAAAAAAAAACGCGGAGATGAAGATGGTAAAAATGCATGATGGTTTTCCCCACAGTCGGAACATGTTTTTACACCAATGATGCAGAGGTAAGGAGGGTAATAAATCTGGATAAATTACCCCATATTCTGAGCA
Organism: Picea sitchensis; assembly: GCA_010110895.2. Taxonomy (NCBI): domain Eukaryota; kingdom Viridiplantae; phylum Streptophyta; class Pinopsida; order Pinales; family Pinaceae; genus Picea; species Picea sitchensis. Next base: position 107,572 of record SNQJ01S0010203.1, on the reverse strand, counting down.
TGTTTTTACACCAAAAACGCAGAGGTGAGGAGGGTAAAAATTCTGGCTAAATTCCCCCACAGTCTGAGCACATTTTTACACCAAAAACGTAGAGGTACAGGAGAGTAAAACTCTGGCTAAATTCCCCCACATCCTAAGAACGTTTTTACATCAAAAACATAGAGTTACATCAGAGTAAAACTTTGGCTAAACTCCCCCACAGCCTAAGCAAGTTTTTACACCAAAAACGCAGAGGTACAGTAGAGTAAAACTTTGGCTAAATTCTCCCACATCCTAAGCACGTTTTTACACCAAAAACGCAGAGGTATAGCAGAGTAAAACTCTGGCTAAATTCCCCCACAACCTAAGCACGTTTTTACACCAAAACGTAGAGGTACATGAGAGTAAAACTCTAGCTAAATTCCCCCACATCCTAATCACGTTTTTACACCAAAAACGCAGAGGTACAACAAAGTAAAACTCTGGCTAAATTCCCCCACATCCTAAGCACGTTTTATACCAAAAACGCAGAGGTACAGCAGAGTAAAACTTTGGCTAAATTCCCCCACATCCTAAGCATGTTTTTACACCAAAAATGCAAAGGTACAGGAGAGTAAAAACATCATTAATCACAGAGCAATAAAACGTTTGGTGAACTGGAGAGACATTCCCAAAATCGTTGTGTGGAAGCACGAGTTTGCAGAGAATAAATCACAATAATCACAGAGGCTAAGGAGGGAATAAACGCCCAGGAGAGAACTCCTTGTTGGGAAGATAAATGATCCTACAATTATTATCCATGCACATGAAAGCAGGGCATTTGAATCTAAATTTTTAACACCAGAGTGAAAGATAGTCAATTCGACTCCTGGCCGACTGCTCAGGCATGGACTAATAACTTAAAGGATAAAAGAACAAAAGATAAAAACACAGTTTTTCTTGGTATTAAAAACAATAAAAAAAAATGCAGAGAAGTCATTTTACATTCAAAGTTTGGGTTCACCATTGGAAATCAATCAAAATTACAGTGAGCATAAGGCTAGGATAACTTTGAATTCTCTGAACATAAAATGTTGGGCTCTTCAAGACAAATTTGCTGAAAGAAAAAAAGCAAATCTCTGGATAGTATTACGCTAAATAAAACATAAACTTTAACACAATAGAAGTACCTTAATTGAAGGTGCAGGAACATAATTTAACTACCCTTCAACCAAATTTCACAAACGTAAATTGCCAAGACAGAAAATTAACTAAATTTTTAACACAGTGACGCACACGTGCTTTCAACGTTAAAGAGATGCATATACAGGAAATTTAACTACCATTCAATACAAATATTCACATGTGTACCGTAGCCAAATGTGAATGCTTCGAAGTCATTGTCTCGAGCGCACTCCGTCCAGCTCTCGCTTGCCAATCGATGTGACCTCATCGGTACCTCCCAGCCAATGCTAGGGGTACTCTTCTTCCCCCTAAGCCCCTCGAGCCGCAAAGGGGCCATAGACACAATACCAGAGAATGCTAGCACCCAATTCGCCTTGCAAGGTTGAGCTACCACTCATTACTCGAGTTGGGTATCCCAACTCCCACAAGAGAAAGTTCAGTCAAGATAAAATTTGGCAACCTAACGTTACACAAGACAAATGTGATCCATACTCCCCCAACATCCTTTTTAAAGAGTTTCTTAGTCATTAGTTTCTCAAACTCTCATTAGATTCCTTTTTCATTTATTTAATTAGGAAAAACCTCCCTCGTACATGTCGCCTGATCCCCTAGTTGCACCAGAAAATCAATTTATTAATTAATTAAATTTGTCTATTTCTCTCACCCACCTAAAATCATTCCTAAAAATGCTCTTCGGTGTCCAAATATTCCCTTACAAATCTTAAATGACTTACGCCTTACTTAATTCCTAGTTGAGTTCATAAATAGAAAGTTCCAAAAGCTAAATTTCTTACTAAGTTAGACATTCCCCTTTTTCTTTTAAGTTTCCCCTTTTCTTTAAGTTTCCCCTTTTCCTTAGGTTTCCCCCTTTTCTTTAAGTTTCCATTTTTCTTAAAGTTTCCCATTTTTATAACTAAGTTCAGAATTAGTAGGTTTAGACAAAAACAACCAAATACCCCTTTTTATTAATTAAACCTTTATTAAAATTTCCACTATAATTATTAATGCTTGAATTTTATTTACCCCCTTCTTGTTACATGTCTAATTAGTTTTTTTTTTGTACAAAGGTTCTACTCAAACCTAGGTTTTCAATTCACTAGGCTTGGCGACAATTTTAAAGGGAAAAAATGTTATTAAAATTTACTTATCACATCATTCATTTTAAGGTCAACCAGGTCCTAAGGAGGCATAGTTTTCTAGGCACTAGGTTTATTAACTTTTCAGTTAAAATCGCGACATGCCCTTCAGGATGCACTACGTGCTCCAAGGGTTCCACTCGCCTCTTTCTGTTTTCTTTGCGCAACGTGCCCTTCAAGACGCACTACGTGCTCCAAGGGTGCCACTCGCCTCTTGACTGAATTTGGTAGACGTCAAACCCCTGGAGTCAATACTCCGTCAGGTGATATTGTGGGAGACTAAGGGCATCTAATGAATAAGGACCCTGCCTTATTGTGTGCCCTTTAGAATCATCATGAGTGATTGTCACAATCTTCCCTCACTGCATCGTGGATCTCTCAAATTAGGTAATCGTTAACTTACAGTTCGAGCCACGACGAAAGTACTAGTAGCCTGTGGCAGCGCTGCTGCTGCCACACCTCTCCCTCAATGTCTCTGGATGTCATGCGTGACCCCTCTACTCCAAATGTGAGTCTAGTCGGCAAGTTATCATCAGCCTGCATCCATCAACGAATCATGTCAACAATAAAAATCAACATCATAATATCTAACCATATGTATGTATGTCACATCAACAACATTCAAACCCTAACAATCCACTCACTGACTCGATCCAGAGTCCAAGGGGTTTCATCGATGCCTCGACATCCTCAACGTCCAGAGTCCTGCACACTCAAGAGAACCCAGTCAATATCACATGTCTGTGTAAATACAACAAAATAACATATCATCAAATCCATAATATCTCATAATAATAATCAAAACAACCAATAGTATAATGACTCGGATCACTTGCACGCAAGAGTCCTTAAAGAATAAGTTCTCTCAGTGTGCGCAAGAGCAGGATGTTACATACACCCCCTCTTGTTTTAAACTTTGTCACGAAGTATCACAGTATGTAAGAGCCAAAATAAAGTGTATCACAGTATCATATGTCTAGCTATCAAACAAAAATGGAAATTGTTGACGCGTATCATATGCGTCCTCCTAGGTCGTCGAGTGTGGACTATAGTTTTCCCACTGGACCTTGACCTGATCTATTGTTCGATGCCATAGTTTTCGAATGTGATGGTCCAGGATGTGGATTGGCTCCGCCATGAGTGCACCCTCATCTGATACCTGCAAGGAACTCATGTCAATGACATGTGTAGGATCACTAACATAATGTCTCAAAACCAATATGTGAAAAACATCGTGCATATGCCTCAAAGAATTAGGCAAGGCTAGTCGATAGGCCACAGGCCCCTTCCTTTCCACAATCCCGAAGGGTCCCACGAACCTAGGAGAGAGTTTAACACCCTTTCCAAACTTGATCAAACTCTTATGTGGTTTTACCCGCAAGAAGACTCAATCGCCAACTTCATAACTACGATCGACACGATGCGCATCGACATAACTCTTATGTCGATCATGCGCTTCCTTTATCCTTTATCTTAGGGTTTGAATTTGGTTTTCCATTTCTTGGATCGCTTTAGGTCCCACTAGGACCCTATCCTCAAGCCGATCCCAACTCAAAGGCGTCTAGCATGGTCGCCTGTAAAGAAACTCGAAAGGTGCCATCTTAGTGGTGCTTTGATAACTGTTATTATATGCAAATTCTACCAGTGGCAATAATTCTTCCCAACGCTTATGTTGGTCCATCGCGTAAATACACAACATATCCTCCAATATTTGGTTTGTTCATTTGGTCTTCCCATTTGTCACCAGGTGATACGCAGTACTAAAGTTAAGTTGGGTTCCCAAGGCCTCTTGGAAACTAGTCCAAAATCGTCCTGTAAACATCGATCCTCTATCGTATATAATCATCTTGGGCACACCATGCAGCCTCACAATCTCACTGATAAAAAATATAGCTATGTCAGGTTCCTGATACGTCGTACGTAAAGTAATAAAATGTGCACTCTTCGTTAGTGTGTCGACTACTACAAAAATCGAGTCGTGTCTCCTTGCCGTCAGTGCTAGTCCAACAATGAAATCCATTGAAATGACCTCCCATTTCGATTCTGGAATAATGTGTGGCTGTATTAATCCTGTCGGATGTCTATGTTCAACCTTCACCTACTGAAATTCTAGACATCTTTCCACATAGTTGACTATGTCTGCCTTCATTCCTTTCCATAAGAATAAGGGTTTAAGTTCTGCCCTCATCTTCGTGACTCCGGGATAAGCCATGTACATTTCTCTATGAGCCTCGTTTAGGACCAACTCCTCAACTTGTCGTTGGGCGGTATGTAAATTTGACCTTTAAATCTCAATAACCTGATGTTGTCCACAGTAAATCCCTCAAATTTTGGTAGCATCATTATGTTTTGTCCGATAAAGTCCTTGACCTCTTTGTACCAGTCATCGTCGCATTGTAAAGTTATAATCTTTTCACATAGATTCATATGAAGAGTCATCACCGAAAATATGGGTGGTCTCTGACTCAATGCATCATCCACTCCGTTCATTGTTCCCTTTATGTAAGTAATGTTGAAATCGTACTCTCTAAGAAATTCTGACCAACGTCGTTGTCACGCGTGCAAGTTGCTTTGCGTAAAGATGTGTTGTAGACCACAGTGGTTCATTTTTAGTTTGAATTTTTGTCCAATCAGGTAATGTCTCCAAAATATCAATGCATATACAATGGCTAACAACTCCAAATCATGTGTCACGTAGTTCTCCTCATGCCTTCTCAACTTTTTCGAGATGTAAGCGATCACTCGATCGTGTTGCATCAAGACTCCACCTAAGCCTTCCTTGGATGCGTCAGTGCATACAAGAAATCCTCATCCATGTCAGGGACCTTTAGTATCAGTGTTATCGTCAACAGCTCCTTGAGCCTCTGAAATTCTTCTGTGCATTTCTCGGTCCAAACAAACTTTGTCTTCTTCTTCTGTGATTCCGTAATCGGATTTTCTATCTTAGAAAAAACCTCGACGAACCGTCGACAGTATCCTACTAAACCCATGAAACTACACACTTCTGGGACATTCATCAACGCATTCCATTCCATAATAGCCTTGACCTTTGTTGGATCCACAATGATACCTTCGTCGGATATGACATGCCCTAAGTAATGAATCTTTGATTGATAAAAGATCATTTAGACAGTTTCCCAAACAATTTGTTCTCTCCTAGACATTGTAGTACCAAGCACAAGTGCTCGTCATGTGCCTCCATCGTCCAAGAATATATCGAAATATCATCAATGAATACTTGGATGAACTTATCCAAGTATTCGTGGAACACCTCGTTCATCAAACTCATAAATACCCCTGGGGCGTTCGTTAGTCCAAACGGTAAAATGGTAAACTCGTAATGTCCAACCCTCGTATTAAAGGAAGTCTTAGGGATCTTGTCCTCCTTTATCCGCAACTGGTGATACCCTGATCTCAAGTGGATCTTTGAAAACAAACTCGCGCCTTTCATCTCATCAAACAGATCATCAATCCTTGGCAACGGATATTGATTCTTGATCATTGCCTTGTTCAATTGACAACAATCAATGCATAGTCTCCACGACCCATCCTTCTTCCATACTAAAAATAAATGGTGCACCCCATGGTGACACACTTGGACGTAAGTCCTAGGTTCAACAACTCCTTTAGTTTCATTTTCAACTCCTGTAACTCTGAGGTTGACATATGATAAGGTATTATTTTTATCAGTTCAGTTCCTAGTTTTAGTTCTATGGTAAATTCCAATTCCCTCTCAAGCGGAAACCCTCGTAACTCCTCTGGGAAGACATCTGCAAACTCTTGTACTACCGAAAGGTTTTCCAATCCTTCCGCCACACCTTTTTCATTTAACGCAAGGACCACATATAGTTGGAATCCCTTGTGCATGCTCTTCCGTAGCTGCAAGGAAGAGATGAACTTCATGGAACCTCCCTGGTTCCTACCTACAATCACGCGTCTCTGTCCCTCATCATCAACCAAGCTCAATTGTTTCTTCTTACAATTGAGTATCGCCTCATGTGATTCCAACCATTCCATACCAATCTTGTCGGCATAAGATATTAATATCGTGATGTAGGTCGGACTTTGTTACACTATCCCCAGGTTAAAAAGACAATTCATACCACTTCCTCTAACCATCCGATTGGCACCTGAATCCATTTCATCGAATCTAAACCCGTCCAGTTGAATTCCTTTACTTATAACCCTTTAGCGTGGTACTATATATAGATCTCTCTATAACACCAACATCTATAAAAAATACTTAAGGTCTGGTCAGCGATGGTACCTATCGTCTCGAGCACAGTAAATTGGTGCTCGGCCTGATGGCTTATTACCGGGGTCATGAATCCTGTGGGACTTTCCCATCTCCACAATGATAATGTGTCTTGTTGACCTGGTCGCTTTGGCCTTTTCAACCAGACAATCTTGTTGGTAAGGTGGCTCTCTTTATGACCAACACTTGTCTTTGGTCCAGTCTCTTGGCCCTGAAATAGAAGTTGATGGCCCACCATCCTAAAACCCTGGTCTATCCTACTGAATAGGCCCAACGGTTGTTGATGCTAACACGGTGGTCTCCTATGGGGAGTTTCTAGTTGGGGAGTCGTTCATCGAGGTGTTGTGAACGTAGATACTCTCAATGTATCCCAATACCTTGAATAAATTCTAGTTGGAGTCTAATGCTACTGCGCACTAGACGTCGCATGTATGAGGGCCTTTTGGACTGCATCATGCAGTGTCTGAGGTGTTAGGACCCTCACTTTCACATGGATGTTGACGTTTAAGGCCATCACAAACTTGTTGACCTTAAGATTTTTGGTGTTCATATGTGGAGCATGCCTAAGCAGCTCCATGAAATGGGCCTCGTACTAGGGAACCATATGACCGCCCTATCGTAAGGCATTGAACTCATTGACTTGGCGCTCAATGAATTCCTTAGACAAATACCTCTCTCAGAACTGCTCCTCGAACAGTTCCCATGACACTTCTTCGACGACCATATTCAGTTGTGGCAGGAGCATCTTCCACCATAGAAGAGTGCTCCCCTTCAACTGAAAGACCACCATGCAGACTTTCATTTGGGAGGTATAGTTACGAAGTGTGAAGAATGTTGCCATGTTCTCAAACCATGCCTCGGTGGTTGTGTTGTCTGTGGCACCCAATAACTCAGGAAACTAAAATAACTAAAATATCAATATCGTAACAGAAATCTTGATGAGACGTAGAGTGCTCTTTAACTTGAAACTTGTGCCTAGATCCTTCACTTTCCAATCCAAGAACTTCATTGGTACCTCCCAGCCAATAGTCGGGGTACTCTTCTTCTCCCTTATCCCCCCAAGCCGCAAAGGGGCCACACACAAAAACCATAAATCTCTAGCACCAAAACTTGCCTCTCAAGGAAGAGCTCCCACTCTTTTCACAAGCTTGGTATCCCAACTCTCACAAGTAAAACAAAGTCGAACCAAATTTTGATAGCATAACAGTACCATCCCAAATGAGTCCCCTCTCCCTTTCTCTCAATTATTTTATAGATAAAATTACATTGACACATGTTCTCATGCACAATTATTTAATTTTTAATAATTAAATTAGAGGATTATTCACCTACTACATGTGTCACACTCTCCCCAGGTTGCATAAATTATTTCCCTTTTTATTTTGTTTATTTAGGAATTTTCCTCACTTTCCCCAATGTGTTCCTATTTTTGCTCTTAGTTGTCCCTTAGTTCCCCAAATTCTCATTTATTGAGTGTCACCTAACTAGATCTTAGGTTGAGTTGGATTAGGAGTCTTCTTTTAGTTAGGCTTAGTGGTAGATTGACTCAAGATGCCATTCTATGTGTAGACCTATTCTCTCATATTTTAATTTCTTTCTGTTTTAAAATTCCTTTTATTATTTTCATGCACACATGTGCAATTTTCCCAACCTTTAAACTTGTATTCCCTCTTTTCCTAGAGTTTGATTTTATCTCAAATATTTTGACTTATTTAATATTTCATTTGGTCCCTTAATTAAACTCAGAATTAGAATTAGTCTTAGTCTTAGGGTTAGACTCTTGTTAGGATTCTAATTTATAATTTACTAATTAATTAATACTATGTTCTAACAAGATCTAAATGTTTCATTATATTTTCTAGGCCGTCTAGATTTTAATTGTCTCATAACTTAAATTATGTGGCGTTCCCTTCAAGACACACCTTCATTCTCCAAGGGTGCCACTCACCTTTAACTAACCCAACAGATAGAGCCATGATTGGGATAGATTTGTTAAAGGAAATGGAAGAGAAGATGTTGAAGACTAGACATAATTTAAAGGTTGCCCAAGACAGGCAGAAATGTTATGCAAACAAGAATAGTGTTTTTATATATTTTAAAGTGGGCGAACATGTATTTCTTAAAGTGAAGACAAAGAGAAGTTCAATAATATTGGGTTGTTTCCCAAGGTTGGCAACAAGATATTGTGGGGATTTTGAAATATTAGAGAAGATAGGGCTAGTTCCATACATGCTAGCATTTCCCGCATCCATGAGGTGCATAATGTATTTCATGTATCATTATTAAAGAAATATGTGCCTAACCTTAACCACATAATTGATTGGATTGTGGTATTGGTGAAGCACGAAGGGGATTTCCAGGTGGAACCAATATGCATCCTAGACCGAAAGGTCAAAGTGCTCAGGAAAAAATCCATAGGGATGGTAAAATTTCAATGGACCTACTACAGTACTGAAAATGAAACAAGGGAGCATGAAGAAACTATGTGGGAGGAATATCTACAATTTTTTTTCAATTTTGAAGAAAATAGAAACTAAAAATGCAAGACTCCATTTTTGGGCAACTAGATTCCTGAACCACATCTTAGAATTTTTTGGTCACCTACGTGGATAGCCCTGAAAAAATAATAGTGCATCCTAATGGACTGGAGAAAACGAAGGGGGTGCATTCCTTGGGTCAATAGGTTGAGGAGAACGAGAGATTATGGTTGGAACTATTGTTGGGGAGTAAGGAGATTGCAAATTTTTATTTTCTATGTATTGTGATGTAAATTTGTATATGTATTTCAACATGGTGTTATGCATCGAGGACGATGTACAATTGTAGGGAAGGGGGAATGTAACATCCCTACTATAATTCCTAGTTTAATCAATGCATAATGTAGATATGAGTGTGGCTATGGCCAAGCGATGTAATATACGAAATGTGTTTTGTGAATTTTAATAAATATAATGTGATAGTAGTTGTTTAGAATATGGACAGAGATGGGGGCTGATTAATACATAAGAAAGGGGAGAATGCCTAGGGACTGTATAAGAGGGGTTCAATGAGGGAATTAATTAGGGGTATTAATTTAAACCCATATTTCTGAATTGTATTATCATTTGGGGAAAACTTATATTTTATGTTTGAGTGTATGAGAGACCAATCACTAAACCCATGTAAGAGGGTGGGTGTGAGAGTCACATCCCATAATTATTGGAGAGCATGGGGCTGAGGTACAATCAACATTGGGTAGAGTGATCAGTCAATTGTATTGGGAAAAGAGAGGAAATTTGTAGGGGTAGTAATAAGCAGTTTTTCACATGGAGTTTTTACATGAACAATAAAAAATACAACATGAGATAAGAGCTTGGGAGTTGGAGCAAGAAGGATGGGATAATTCTAGAGCGTTTTTGGAGAATTTTGGAACTGAAGATTGAAGAGCCAGGTTTCCAGGCCTAAAGAGTGAACTCCTTGGTGAGTTGCACCGTAATAACAAGTGATTGTTGTTGTTTTTATTGGTAGTTTTCCCGGTGGTGAGTTCACTTGAGTTCCCGACAGAGAGATTCTTGGTCACCTATGCCAAAGAGACCCTGATAAATGAAAGGGATTCCCTATGGAATGAGAGTAGTGAAGGGATACATTCCTTGGGTTGGGCAAGTCAAGAGGAAGAAAACTAGAGGAATTTATGGATAGCTGCAGGAAAATACCAGTGAGTTGTGAGGTATTGAGCTATGAGTGAATTGTGAGAGACACCCTTCTTTTGTGGATTCCTATCCCTAACGTGAGGGTGACTTGTTGTTGAGATCTAGGATAACAAGTCTATGGTTGCGTGGAACATACTTCCCAAGTAGTTGGTTACACAAGTGTTTTAAAAGATAAGTGTTTATCTATTTCTAAGTTATTCCATGAGTTTAGTTGTTGTGTATTTTACTATGTGAATGAGAATGGTTTTATGTGTTGTTATAGATTATGTATTTAGCTACCTTCGTGTGCATTATTTTTATGTATATGCATTCAATTATGGGTATTAGAATCTAGTTATTTAAGTGTATAAATTGTGGATGGTAAGCTACAAGAAATGAATTAGTAAGAAATTTTTTCAAATTTACGTGTATTTTGCGTAGTAATGTTCCTCAATTACGCTGGGGGACTTTACACTCAGGGATATCTATTTTGAAATCAACGACCAAATTGAGCCTCGAAGGAGGCTTAGAGGAGGAATGGAATATGTACACATGCATCCTAAAATAAAATTTCATCGTCCTAGAGGAGGATGAAGTCGATGCTTTGTGTTGGGCTAAAAATGTCAAAATTGGTTCCTATACGGTGAAGTTGGGGTACTTTGAGTTGGTAGAGGGATTCCTTGAAGGTGGAAAAAAGTGGTGGTGGTTGACGATATGGAAGTGGCATGCCCTAGAAAAATGAGAGTTATCTTTTGGTTGTCAATGGAAGAAAACATTCTTACTTGGGATGTAGGACTACGCCGTGGTTGGGTTGGACCGAGCTGATGCTCCTTATGCATATCATACTTGGAGATGACAATATGGAAGAATGGTTGGATTATTGGAAGAAGTGAATTCATAGTTAGAGATGTAGAGGCGCTACCTTGTTTCTCTGTGTATTTTATCTGGTGGTCAAGGAATTTAAGTATATTTCAGGAGAAGCACATCCCACTTGAGGTGGTGGCAAGTATGGTTCACAAGCTGGATGTAGAATTTAGAAAAGAGCCAGAAAAGGTAAAGAGGTGCATCACCAAAATGTCAGATCTTATAGAAGGTACCCCTTGGGGTTTCTTCTATGGGGAAGTCAAGGGAACCCCCCTCAATGCAGAGTGATGGTGGTTTTATATATTTTGGCATACCATCATTTTGAGATCAGATACACGCCAGGTCGAGGATCAAATATGAAGGCAGAGCTATCTACAATATGGGCCTTTTTGTTTCTTATTAACTCTCTTAATTGAGGAAGGTGAAGATCTTTAGAGACTCTCAAGTAGTACTAGAATGGGTCAGGGGTAAGGTGCAGATTCAAGTGGCGTGTTTTCAATCGTTGATGAGGAGGATCTTTTGGGTGAGTTGGAATGGTACTCATGTGCTCATGTTTACAGAGAATTAAACATTATTGCAGACAAGCTTTCAAAGGAAGATTTATCACTTGCAGATGGGGCTTTTGTTTATCAAGAATTTCTCAACGATCAATTGTGCGAGGAGATTTCATTTATGCTCTGAATTTATATAAATCTAGTGTGCTTTTGTTTTTAAAAAAAAACTTAATTAAGAGTTAATATGTGAAAAACATTTTGTGGAGTACCTCTTTGAGGGAATGATAGAATTATATATATGGGAGGAAATTTCGGAATTTTTTTTTAGGGATAAGGGTAGAGATGGAGTAAAAAGGGCCATCCTTTTATAAAAAGGACGGGAATATATATATATATATATATATATATGGAAAAATAGTGGTGCACAAGAAACCACTGTTATCTATAATTGTACAAATTTGTTTCAAGAAATTATGTCATTTTGATACTAAAGTAGTGTCTTAATGCAAGCATATGCATTATATTTTAGAGACAAAGTAACATACCAATGTTAGAAGAATGTGTTATTTTCTGATTTATACAAATTTTTCATAAATAAAAGTTTCATTTTTTACACCATATTCTAACAAGTTGTGCATATACCTCTATAATTCTTCCTAGTCAACAAATAATTGTTTTTTCTAGATTCCCATTGCAACTAATGTATCACAAGAGGGAAGCATTAGCTTGCACCAACCCACTAGCGTAGATTCATCTTAACTTTGGATCTATCATGCATCAAGAGGGATCAAATCCCTCAATGTGAAAACCTTTTTTTTAAATGAAAAAAAAAATTGAGGAAAGGTTTGCGCCTTGAGGGATTTGGTCCCTCTCGATGCATGATAGATTCAGACTTAAGATGGATCTACGATGGTTGTAGTCATGTGCATCTACTTAGCAAATTAGAACCGAGTTTGATAATTTATCTCATTGTGTTCATCATATATTTTTCTTTAACAATATGTTTATTTTATTGGCATTCACTCTATTCACATTTTATTTTTTAATATTTGTGGGCATTTTGTTTCTCCTCTTTCTATTTGCATTTTATTCCATGTTATTTGGTGTCAATATATAATGAAATTGACCCCCCACCTTTTGCATACTAATGTTATACCTTTGGTGAATAGTTGCTTAAATAAATGCAACATGTTCATTTTAAATTATACTATCATTAAAATCAATGCACTAAATTTTTAAAAAATAATGAAGAAAAATATGTTTCAATATATCGTTGAAATCAATGTACCAAATTAATTTATAATGCATTATTTTTGACATATTGATATTGAAATATTTTATTTATGGTCGCCATTGAAACATTTTTTTTGTAATTTTTTTTTTTTTTTTTATATATATTTATGTCATGTGTCAACTTCATGTTAAGTATGAAAAGTATTATTACACATCTCCCTCATTCTAGACCATGAAAAGCCCCTCTTCACCTAATAATATGAATAAAATTCACTTAAAAAAAAAGAAGATAAAATAAAATTCACTCTAAAAAAATAAAACAATAAAAAATTATAGAATAAGATTCACTCTAAAAACTAAAACAATGAATTTTTTTAAAGTTGAATAGCATGAAAACTTTTTATTTAAATAAATAATATAATAATAATTTAATTTTAAGGTCACACATTAAATTGATGTATAAAACCTTATTTACATAAATTTAACATTAAATATTATTATTATTTAAATTAAATTTATATTATAAATTAAATTTATTTAAATATAATTATAAATAATTCATAATTTTCATTGGAATTGATTAGATTGATGCAAGATATCTAGTTATAAAGAGAATAAATAATAAATAATGAGAAGGTTCTAATTGAATGTTGACTACAATTTCTCATAGTTTTAGTTTTTAATTCAAAGGGTAAGAACTATGTATTGTTAATAAAAAAAAATTGGAAACGTTCTAATTTAATGTTTACAACAATTTCTTTTAGTTTTAATTCAAAAGGTAAGAAGTGTTTATAATTTATTGGTGTCAATTTATCATTTATTTTTGAGTTTTGGTTTTAACTGAAAGTGTGAGAAGTGTCCATAATTCATGATTTATTGGAAGTGATTTAAATTTATTTTTTTATTGTAAAATTTGTATTTATTATGATTTTATAATTTTAATCAATTTATTTTATTTTGTTTAGGTTAATTAAATTAATATAATGTTTTTATTTATAAATAAATAAAATTTTAGAAAGTTTTAAGTGTTAGTTATAATTATTTAATTTTAGTTTTTAATTGGGAGAATAAGAAGTGTTTATTAAAAAAATTCAAGAAAAAATCTAACAATTTTATTAATAGTGACAAAATTACAAACTCAGATATTGAGCATCTTTCCAATATGTTTCATATGACCTGACACAAAAGACTTGAGCAATCTCCTATAATTGCTTGCTTTAAAGCATCAAAATATAAAATATATAGTGATTGTTCATCTTCATAGAAAGCCAAAAAAAATCTAGCTTCTACCATGAGCCTATTTTTTCTTCTCCAACAAAGATCCATGCAATTTGAATATAGATTGAAAGAAACATTGATTATTTTCATAAACAATCACGGCTCCAGAATTTTAGTGTACGTGAAAAAGTTAAAACCATGGTTCTTGAATAGAAGTAGAAGAGTGTCCTTAAGTGGATTCAAGGATTTCCCATATTCCTTTTTCCAGCACCACTCCTTGGGACATATTTGTTAAAGGAAATGGGAGATCAAATGTTGAAGATTAGGTAGAATTTAAAGGCTACCCAAGACAGGCAAAAAAGTTATGCAGACAGTAATAGAGTTTTTATAGATTTTAAAGTGGGCGAACATGTATTTCTTAAAGTAAAGACAAAGAGAAGATCGATAATATTGGGTTGATGCCCAAAGTTGGCAACAAGATATTGTGGGCCTTTTGAAATATTAGAGAAGATAGGGCTAGTTGCATACATCCTAGCATTTATTGCATCCATGAGAGTGCATAATGTATTTCATGTATCATTATTAAAGAAATATGTGTCTGACCTTAACCACATAATTGATTGGTTAAGGTCAGACACATATTTCTTTAATAATGATACATGAAATACATTATGCACTCTCATGGACGCAGGAAATGCTAGGATGTATGCAACTAGCCCTATCTTCTCTAATATTTCAAAAGGTCCACAATATCTTGTTGCCAACTTTGGACAGCAACCCAATATTATCGAACTTCTCTTTGTCTTTACTTTAAGAAATACATGTTTGCTCACTTTAAAATCTATAAAAACTCTATTCTTGTTTGCATAACTTTTCTACCTGTCTTGGGCAACCTTTAAATTCTGGCTAATATTCAACATTTGCTCTTCCATTTCCTTTAACAAATCTATCCCAATGAGTGGTGCTGGAAAAAGGAACATGGAAAATCCTTGAATCCACTCAAGGACACTCTTCTACTTATATTCAAGAACCATGGTTTTAACTTTTTCACATACACTAAAATTCTAGAACCATGATTGTTTATGAAAAGAATCGATGTTTCTCTCAATGTATATTCAGATTGTATGGATCTTTGTTGGAGAAGAAAAAATAGGCTCATGGTAGAAGCTAGATTTTTTTTTACTTTCTATGAAGATGAACAATCACTATATTTTTTATATTTTGATGCTTCAAAGCAAGCGATTATAGAATATTGCTCAAGTCTTTGTGTCAAGTCATATGAGGCATATTGGAATGATGTTCGGTATCGTACTTTGTAATTTTGTCACTATTAATAAAATTGTTGGACCTTTTTTCTTAGATTTTTTTAATAAATACTTCTTATTCTTCTAATTAAAAACTAAAATTAAAAAATTATAATTAACATTTAAAACTTTCTAAAATTTTATTTATTTATTTATAAATAAAACATTATATTAATTTAATCAACTTAAACAAAATAAAATAAATTGATAAAAATTACAAAATTGTATATTTTTATTATTAACATCATACTTTTTCATTGTCGCATTATGTCTAGTTACTAGACAAAGACATTGTTTGCTACATGATAATACATCTCCATTTTATAATATATTGAACAAAAAATTTAATAAACCTTTTAATAAAAATGGCAACATGATTCTTATCTTCATATTAAAGCTAAAAACTTGAAGTGCTAAGATCTCTAAAAATGGAATAATATCTAGCATTAATCATGATAATACATCTCCATTTTATAATATATTGAACAAAATTTTTAATAAACCTTTTAATAAAAATGGCAACATGATTCTTATCTTCATATTAAAGTTAAAAACTTGAAGTGCTAAGATCTCTAAAAATGGAATAATATCTAGCATTAATCGTATAATACATTGTACAAAAGGAAATGAGTATTCCTACAATTCAATGTCATTATTATAGAGTTTATATGTATTGATTACAAAGTATTTGATGCTCAATGCCCATCCTCTAAAAATGGAATAATATCTAGCATTAATCGTATAATACATTGTACAAAAGAAAATGGAATAATATCTAGCATTAATCCTATAATACATTGTACAAAAGAAAATGAGTATTCCTACAATACAATTCAATGTCATTATTATAAAGTTTATATATATTGATTACAAAGTATTTGATGCTCAATGCCCATCCTTAATGAGTGAGAAGAAATCTTAAATGAGCGAGATAAAAACAAAACCTATGAAAGAGTTGGTATTTTCAATAACATAGAGTGATGATTAAAAAATTGACAATTTATAAATAAATACAATGATAATGACAAAATCTAAAAGAAAGAGACTCTGGTGGTGAAATTCAAATATTATACAGAGATGTAGGTGAAAGAGATTCTTTGAAATCCAAGCACTATACAATTATTCAAGTATGTAAAACAGACTCAATATGAAATTTAAGTATTGTATACATTCAAAGTCCTCGATTATATACAATATTGTTTCTCTACAAATTATTTGTTATGTTCTAACTCTATTATATGTGTTAATAGTCAAATAAATTTATTTGTAATTTCAATTTTGCATTAGAATAGATCAAACTTATTTTAACATTGGAAAAAGAGAGATTTCAACATTCCACCTATGTTAAGGAAGAGCATTGCCTTTACCAAATTGTCATAATGTAATATTATATATTGGATGCGAGTTGAGAAGGAGGAGAGGTGATTGTTGGGCCTCCCTTCCACCCTTGTAACCATACTAGGGTGTCTCCCAAGAGGTGAAGGGACCTTGTCAGCATATTGATAAAGTAAGGAGGTGGTTGTGCTTGGGTGGAGAGTGGAGTCAAAATGCATTTAGAGAATTGGTTGGAGGGAGTGTGCATGTTGGATGATTTTGTGGGTTGTTATATTAGTTGGATAACAATTGGTGTATGTTCATGGGGCTACTATGGTGATTTATTTGTGCTTTCTAGTTTGTTCATGGGTGGGCTCTCGAACCTATTTCAAGACCTTGTGTTTTCCTATTAGATATTTCAAGCAAGTGAGTTGTTTCATAATTTTTTTGTTGGTGGCAGACATATTTGTTGGTTTGGGATGGTATTTGGGGTAGGGTCATGAAGGTACAACTCTATGTGATGGATTCATTGGTACGTGGCTTTCCTTATGTGATTTTTATTACAAAGACTTCATGGAGCTCATGGTAAGAAAAAAATGTGCATGCAAAATCTAGGCTACTTGGAGGTAGATTAATTGCTCCAACGGTGACTTCATGAAGCCTTTGTGCCCTAATCGGTGGTGTCCTATTGCAAGTGTCTTACAAGGTTACGATTTCCAAATTGTAGGTATTTTCTTCTTGTGGCTTCATGGGTTGTGTCTATACTTGCACACCGTATAAGCAGGTTATAAGGGACACCTTATTGGATTATATGTAGAGGGTTGATCCTTTGCATGAATGTTTATGTGTGTTGTAAAGAATTCTTATTTGTCATAGTTATTTTGGTTTCTCTTGGTGCCTTCTCTTTGGTTGTTTTGATATTGAACCAAATATACTTGTGGAATTACGTGGATGATGTGACATATTTTATTTTCTTAATAAATTGTCTAATTATACATTCACTAATTTTATTAAAAGTGTTTATAGATTCCTATTATATTTACATGGCTAGCATGATCTTCTCTAATTTGGAAATATTACAGACAATATAATCATTATACAACACCCAAATTGGAATCCTTCAATCAAGAATCCAAAAGTGAGGGTCCCTATTTTGCCAAAGTCATGTAGGGCTTGCACTTGTCCCCAACCGCAACCACAAGCATAAGCAACATGCAAGGTGAAATATGTTGTCTTAAACACTTAAACCCTAACGAATTCAATAAGAATGTCTCACTTCCATTGACCCAATAAACCTTTCTTTATCAATTTAATTAGTAGTAAATATTTTTTTTATAATAAAAAATTGAAATAGTGCACAATAAATCATAAACACTTCATGTACAGAGCTCTCCCTCCCTCTATTTCTTGAGGAATTTGGATAGCCGGAAATTTCAAACTCTTTGAGGGTGAGGATACCTTACCTCTTAAATGTGCTACCCAAAGTTTAAACATTCTCTATGTTTTCCCCCAACCTTTATATACTCAATCCCACAAACATTCTACAAAAAAAGTAATAAATAGGGAAATATCATGGGATTTCTTTGATGGTGCATCACAAGGAACTCCTGCTAGAGGTGGGGCTGAGGGAATTATCTATCTCTCCCCAAGCCACTGTTTATCATTCAAAGCAGGAACATGATTTGAAAAAAAAAATTTATGTTAACTTGTGGCCCTAAAACTAGTTCTGATGTTGGTTAATGAAAGAGGAGTTTCTAAAATTTAGTTTTTTGGAGATTCACTTCTGGTCATACGATGGGTGAAAGGAGAATCTAGCCTCAGAAAATTCACTTCGCAACCATTGTTTCTTGACATTAAAAACTTCCAAGCAGTGTTCACTCATCTCTCTTTTTCTCATGTTTGTAGGGACATAAACAAGGAAGCAGATAGGTTATCCAAAGAAGGAGTGGTGTTGGAAAAAGGAACATGGGAAATCCTTGAATCCACTCAAGGACACTCTTCTACTTATATTCAAGAACCATGGTTTTAACTTTTTCTCATACACTAAAATTCTGGAATCGTGATTGTTTATGAAAAGAATCGATGTTTCTCTCAATGTATATTCAGATTGTATGGATCTTTGTTGGAGAAGAAAAAATAGGCTCATGGTAGAAGCTGGATCTTTGTTGGAGAAGAAAAAATAGGCTCATGGTAGAAGCTAAAAAAAAATTTTACTTTCTATGAAGATGAACAATCACTATATATTTTATATTTTGATGCTTCAAAGAAAGCAATTATAGGAGATTGCTCAAGTCTTTTGTGTCAGGTAATATGAGGCATATTGGAATGATGCTCAGTATCTGACTTTGTAATTTTGTCATTTTTTTTTTGTAAGTGAGTGTAAGAAGTTGTATCACTGTAGAAAATTATGATACAAAAAAGGGAGACATCCTGGTCTGCCTAGAAGGAAACCAGACCAGGGGTGCCCGAGTTACACGTGTTGATATTTACGAGGGGTGGGACTAGTCTACCACTAGGGGAAACCAGGCCAGTCCTACCATATCCAGTTTGATAAAAGATAAGCAACACAGTCATAAAACAAAAGTTGAAGAAAAACGCTAAACCCAGGTGGGTAGTAGTTCCGAACTAACCTAACTAAGCCTGGCATTACTGCCATTAGACTAACCATTCACTAGTCAAGGACGATGATGTGTTTCTTTCCACCATCCACCTGGCTCTTGTTATCATCCTTCTGGGAGATCGTGTGAGTCTTATGAATGTGGGTTGGAGCCCCACGTCCGTCATTCGGCGCGATGTCCATGTGGTGGACATAGTGCAGATAGAGGTGGAACTGAAAAACCAACCGCTCCATATGGGATTTCTGGTCCTTCTTTACCTCAAATAACAATTTGGTGATAGTTTCCAAACTGCTGAGGCAACTCAGGTTTCGTCCAACATTTTCCTGTTTTCCTTGTGACCTTCCTATCTGTCGTCTTCCATTTCCAAACTCACTTTTCCGATCATCATCTTAGTTAGCCAAGCCATCTCCATTGTTTTATGGTAGAGGGTTTCCATGGGCTGCGTGGCCCCAGGATCTATTACCCAGTCTGCTTCATGTGCCAGTGCATCCCACACTTTACCTTTGCGTTTTTCTTTTAATTCCTTTTCCCACCATGTAATGGTCACTTTTCCTTTCGGCGCAACCAGAGTTTGGAAGGTGCCTTCCGCATCTTTTGTCGCCTGTTCCATTCTTGACATCCTCCATGGACTATTCAAAACTTCCTTTCCACATGGGTTCCTCATCCTGCTTCATTCGCTCCATCCCGCTTGGCATGTCGTTGCTCCTTTGTAGTAAACTCTGCCTATACCTAACTTCACAAGGGTTCTTCCTTTCCCTTCCCTTATATCTATGATAGTCCATGTTGTTGTGCTTCTTCTATTTGTGTATCTTCATGTTGTATCTCCTCTTATTGAGCTTCCCCTGCTGCGAGCATGTCCTTCCAATCATGGTTTGCTCGCAGTGGTGAGCTCTTCCGTCCTTTTTCCCTGGTGCATCTCATATGATCATGATGACTTGGCCTTTATCCTTGTACATGTCCCTACCCCTTCTTGCTTGAGATATGACTGTACTATTGTTCGTACCTGTACTTTGGCATGGTGGATCGTGTATGGTCCATGTCACGCCCTCATGCCTTGCGTCATTCATTGCATGTGGTTTGTCGTTTGAACTTTCCCACGTGCTTTCCCCGCTACTCTTACTGTCTAGACGACCTTGCTTCCATACCCCTGTCTGTTGCATATGTTGATCCTACATGGTAATTGGTAGCCAAGTGAGAGGCAATCATTTCCTGCCTGGGTCCTGCGTGCCTGCAGAAAGTCCTTGCGCTACCCTCCTCAATGTGACCTTCCTCGCTTAAGCTGCCTTCACGGTATTTTGTCACTAGTTGGATGCATATTGTTCTAAGTTGTCCATCTGAGATTCTATTCCAGTTAGTGTCTAGTTCAGAACCTTCCTTGCCAACCCCCTTGTTGGTGAGCGTGTTAGCCGGGCCATTTGTGACTTGCGCACCTAGCGCAACTCCACTGTATTCAGAGTTTTCAGATGCTCCTGGATTTTATGAAGGGAGTGTTTCAGGCACCAATGTCTCTGAACCTTTCCCACTCTGGTAACATTTTGGAGTCTTTTCGTCGTGTTGATAACCAGGGTGGAGTCACCTTCCACAATAGTGTTTGTCATCCTTTCGCAATTTAGGATTTCAAGGCCAAGCTCCAGGGATCCAAATTTCGTTGCGTTGTTGGTTGAGTTTCTCATACTCCCAGTGTACAACCAAATGATGTTACCACCATTGTCTCTGATCACCCCTCCCATCCCTGCCACTCATGGGTTTCCTTTTTTCGCCCCGTCAAAATTCAGTTTTAGGAACCCTGCCGGAGGGGGGTCAAGTTGCGGTCGCCTATTTTGAGTTATAGTTCCCTTCCTATCGGTGCATTGTTGCATCCGTATTTTAGGTGGAAGAACTCCAGGATGCAGGAGTCTTGGTCAGTGAGTTGTGTTTTCTCCTTCTTGCAGTTGCGGCTCTGCACCATTTCGCGTATTTATGAGATTATTGTATCCTTGAGCTTTCCTTTTGGTAGGATTTCATTCCTGAATATGCGTTGGTTCATTTCTTTCCATATTGCCTAGATGATCATCCCCAACATTATATTCCAGCAGAGGTTCACCATTTTTTTTTTATTGTAGCTCTCGTTCCAATTGTTTATGGTTGCGCTGATGTTACCTCTGATCCTATTGGACTGGCGATAGATGCCTACCACCCAATCCCATATCTTTGTTGTGCAATTGCATTCGTCGAGGAGGTGATTGGTTGTTTCCTCCTTTGCTTGACAGAGGTGGCATCAATATGGGCTTATAAAACCCCTTTTCCTGAGGTTTTCCTAGGTTAGAATTCGGTTGTGAAGAATTAGCCATTCAAACATTTTGATTTTTGGCCATTGGGGGTTGCACCAAATCTTTCCCCATTGTTGCGCCGGATCTTCTTGGTTATGGTCTGTGATGTAATACCTTGCCTCTTTTAAGTTGAATTCCCCACCATTTTTCCTGTCCCACCTTAATTGGTCCTCTTCCTCTGAGACTACAATTTTCCTTTTCCCCAATTCTGCCTCCACCTCTTTCGTTTGTGTTGTGGTTCGATCTCTATTTTAGGATTGAGCTTGTCCCGGATCCTCCATCTATTTCTACCATTTCTTCGCTTCCAGTAGTGATGGATTTTTTTTTTCCTTGCGTTGTCATTTCATGTTAGAGCTCCTTCCTGTCTGGATTTTCCAATCTGGGTTCATGTTGCCATGCGTCCTCCCAGAATCTGGTTGTTTTACCATTTCTGACTTCCCAAAAACTGTGTTTATGGATCCAGATCTTGTTGTGCCAGGTGATATTACAGATGGTTGTTCCCTCCCTTGTGCCCGTGAACCGAATTCGATCTTGTTCGTTGATGTTCAGGGCATACTTGGCCTTCCATAGGTTTTTCGACGGTACCCATTTGTCTTTGACCCATCTCCACCATAGCTTTGCCCCGTAGGCTTCGTTGGTTATATGTGGTTCTTGTAACCCCAGACCTCCTTTGCATTTTGGTCTACAAACCTTCTCCCAGGCCACCAGGGCCCATTTCTTTTTATTTCCAGCACCTCACCATAGGAAATCTCTTTGGATGGATCTAATATTTTGTAGTATTCCTTTGGGAATGGGAAACATTGACATCATATACGTCAGAATTGCTTGTAGAACCATTTGGGTAAGGATAAGCCTCCCAGCTAGGTTGAGAGCTTTGTAGGTCCAATTTTTTACCCTCTCCTGCAGTTTTTTTATCACTCCTTCCCACGTTGCTATTTTTTATGCTATGCCCATCGGGGGGATTCCCAAATATTTCGTTGGGAGTGTTTTGCGTTCAAAACCTAGAATTTTGGCCAAGTTCCTTTGAATTACAGGATTAGTGTTGAAGAAATAAATCATGGATTTGGAGTGGTTGATCTTTGCCCCTGAGGCTTCCTCAAAGTATTCTAAGATTATTATGTAGGCCTTTGCTTCCTTGAGCGTGGGTGTGCCATGGAGTAGGGTATCATCAACGAACTGTTGGTGTGTGGAGGTTGGACAATTTTTGAAAGGTTTGATGCCTTTTATTTCCTCTGTTGCAATTGTGTTTTTTATACTTTTGCTTAGCCTTTCCATCATTAAAATGATCAGGAAGGGGGATAGTGGGTCTCCTTGTTTGATGCCTCTCGAAGGCCATAAAGGTTTTGTTGGGGCTCCATTGATTAGAAGCGAGTAGCTTGTCGTTGAAACTAGATTGACGATCTAGTTGATCCAGTGTTGTTCGGAACCAAAGGATTCCAGCATCTTGGCCATATAGTGCCAGCTAGTTTTGTCGTAAGCCTTCACCAGGTCAAGTTGGATTATCATCCCCCCTCTCCTTTGGATTTTCAGTGTGTGTATAAGCTTGTGGGCATGGATGATGTTGTCCAGGATTTGTCTTCCCTCTACGGAACCCGCATGTTCCTGTGAAATCAAAGTGGGTAGGAGAGGTTTCAGTCTATTGGCTATGACTTTGGAGATTATCTTGTAAACTACATTGCATAACGCTATAGGCCTGTATCGGTCTGGGGTCCTTGCTTCATTTTATTTTGTGATTAGGGTGATCATTGTGGCATTTAAATCTTTCAAGATGGAGGTTGAGCATCTAGAGTCTTCCACCACCCCATAAACGTCATGTTTAACCACTTCCCAACAGGCTTTGAAGAATTCCATTGTGAAGCCATCTGAACCTGGGGCCTTCCCATTGAGCATCTCCCGAACTACTTGGTCAATTTCCTCCTTTGCGATGGGTTTGCTTAGATTGATATTGTGTTCCTCAATGACCAACTTGGGGATGTGTTGAGTTATCCTTTGTATGGCCTCGGTTCTGTCTTGGTTGGGTTCCTGGGCTATCCCCTAGAAGTGATTGACCAATGTTTTTTCAATATCCTTGTGGGATTCTCTTTCGATCCCATCCTGATCCTTAATTTTCAAGATTTTGTTGTGGGTTCTTCTTGCAATGGTTGTTCTATGAAAAAACTTGGTGTTCCTCTCTCCTTCCTTTAGCCACCTGATTCTGGACTTTTGGTGCCATAGAATTTTTTCCAGCTGGCATCTTGCTTTCCCATTCCTGGGTCATTTGGATCTCTTCTCTTTTTCGATCCTCTATGTATCCCTCATCGATGCAGAGTTCCTGGAGTTGTGCCATTCTATCCTTGATACTTTTTTTTTCTTGGATTATGTTTCCAAAAATTTCCTTATTCCACTCCTTGAGTTTATGTTTGATGTACTTGAGTTTGTTGTATAGTTTCCTTCATTGTTAATAAAATTGTTGAACCTTTATTCTTAGATTTTTTTAATAAACACTTTTTATTCTCCTAATTAAAAACTAAAAAATTATAATTAACATTTAAAACTTTCTAAAAATTTATTTATTTATTTATAAATAAATAAAAACATTATATTAATTTAATCAACTTAAACAAAATAAAATAAATTGATTAAAATTATAAAAACATAATAAAGACAAATTTTACAATAAAAAAACAAATGATAAATTTAAATCACTTCCAATAAATCATGAATTATGGACACTTCTCACTCTTTCGATTAAAAACCAAAACTCAAAAATAAATGATAAATTGATACCAATAAATTATATACACTTCTTACCTTTTGAATTGAAACGAAAACTAAAACAAATTGTTCTAAACATTAAATTAGAACCTTTTCCCAAAAAAAAATATTAACAATATATAGTTCTTACCCTTTGAATTAAACACTAAAACTATGAGAAATTGTAGTCAACATTAAATTACAACCTTCTCATTATTTATTTATTATTTATTCTCTTTATATTATAACTAGATATCTTGCATATCTTGATAACTAGATATCTTGATATAATGAAATTGAAATTGATGAAAATTATGAATTATTATAATTATATTTTATAATTATATTTAAATAAATTTATTTAAATAATAATAATATTCAATGTTAAATTTATATAAATAAGGAGGTTTTATTATATCATTTTGGTCTCTAACTTATAGTGACTTTAAAATTATATTATTATTATTATTATTATTTAAATAAGAATTTTTCCCAATATTCAACTTAAAAAAATTTCATTGTTTTAGTTTTTAGAGTGAATCTTATTCTATAGATTTTTATTGTTTTATTTTTTAGAGTGAATTTTATTTTATCTTTATTTTTTTTAAGTGAATTTTATTCATATTATTAGGTGAAGAGGGGCTTTTCATAGTCTAGAATGAGGGAGATGTGTAATACCTTTCATACTTAACGTGAAGTTGACACATAACATAAATATATAAAAAAAGAAAAATAATAATTACAAAAAAATAGTTTCAATGCCGACCATAAAAAAGTATTCCAATATCAATATCTCAGAAATAATGCATTATAAAATGATTTGGTACATTGATTTCAACGATATATTGAAAAATAATTTTCTTCATTATTTTTTAATGATTTAGTGCATTGATTTTAGTGATAGTATAATTTTAAATGAACATGTTGTATTTATTTAAGCAACTATTCACTAGAGATATAACACTAGTATGCAAAAGGTGGGCGGTCAATTACATTATATATTGACACCAAACGACAAGGAATAAAATGAAAATAGAAAGAGGAGAAACAAAATGCCCACAAATATTAAAAAATAAAATGTTAATAGAGTGAATGCCAATAAAATAAACATATTGTTAAAGTCAAATATATGATGAACACAATGAGAGAGATTATCAAACTCGGTTCTAATTTGCTAAGTAGACACACTTGACTACAACCATCATAGATCCATCTTAAGTCTGAATATATCATGCATCGAGAGGGACAAAATCCCTCGAGGCGCAAACCTTTCCACAAGTTTTTTTCATTTTAAAAAAGGTTTTCGCATTGAGGGATTTGATCCCTCTTGATGCATGATAGATCCAAATTTAATATGGATCTACGCTGGTGGGTTTGTGCAAGCTAATGCTTCCCTCTTGTGATACATTAGTTGCAATGGAAATCTAGAAAAACAATTGTTTGTTGACTGGGAGGAATTATAGAGGTATATGTACAACTTATTAGAATATGGTGTAAAAAAATGAAACTTTTATTTATGAAAAAATTGTATAACTCAAAAAATAACACATTCTTCTAACATTGGTATGTTACTTTGTCTCTACAATATAATGCATATGCTTGCATTAAGACACTACTTTAGTATCAAAATGACATAATTTCTTGAAATAAATTTGTACAGTTGTAGATAACAGTGGTTTCTTGTGCATCTCTCTCTCTCTCTCTCTCTCTCTCTCTCTCTCTCTCTCTCTCTCTCTCTCACCCAAAATATCGTGGATCCTCCTCATCAACAGTTGAAAACACGCCACTTGAATCTGCACCTTATCCCTGACCCATTCTAGTACCACCTAAGAGTCTCTAAAGATCTTCATCTTCCTCAATTAAGAGAGTTAACAAGAAACAAAAAGGCCCATAATGCAGATAGATCTTCCTTCATATTTGATCCTTGACTTGGCGTGTATCTGATATCAAAATGATGTTATTCCAAAATATATAAAATCACCCTCACTTCGCATTGAGGGGGGTTCCCTTAACTTCCCCATAGAAGAAACCCCAAGGGGTACCTTCTATCAAATCCGACATTTTGGTGATGCACCTCTTTCCTTTTTCTGGTTCTTTCCTAAATTCTACAGCCATCTTGTGAACCATACTTGCCACCATCTCAAGTGGGATGTACTTCTCCTGAAATATACTTAAATTCATTGACCACCAGATAAAATACACAAAGAAACAAGGTAGCGCCTCTACATCTCTAACTGCAATTTCACTTCTTTGAAGAATCCAACCATTCTTTCGTACAGTTGTCTCTGAGTCTGATCTACATAAGGAACATCAACTCGGTCCAACCCAACCATGATGTGGTCCTACATCCCAAGTAAGAATTGTTTCTTCCATTGACAGCCAAAAGATAACTCTCATTTTTTCCAGGGCATGCCACTTCCATATCGTCAACCACCGCCACTTTTTTCCACCTTCAAGGAACCCCTCTACCAACGCAAACTACCCCAACATCATCGTATAGGAACCAATTTTGACTTTTTTGGCCCAACACAAAGCGTCGACTTCATCCTTCTCTTGGCCCATGAAATTTGATTTTAGGATGCATGTGTACATATTCCATTCCTCGTCCAAGCCTCCTTCAAGGATCAATTTGGTCATTGATTTTCAAATAGATTGCCCTGAGTGTAATGTCCCCCAGGGTACCTTCTATCAGATCGGACATTTTGGTGATGCACCTCTTTCCCTTTTCTGGTTCTTTCCTAAATTCTATAGCCATCTTGTGAACCATACTTTCCACCATCTCAAGTGGGGTGTACTTCTCCTGAAATATACTTAAATTCCTTGACCACCAGATAAAATACACAAAGAAACAAGGTAGCACCTCTACATCTCTAACTGCAACTTCACTTCTTTGAAGAATCCAACCATTCTTCTGTATTGTTGTCTCTGAGTCTGATCTACATAAGGAACATCAGCTCAACCCAACCCAATCACGACGTGGTCCTACATCCCAAGTAAGAATTGTTTCTTCCATTGACAACCAAAAGATAACTCTCATTTTTTCTAGGGCATGCCACTTCCATATCGTCAACCACCACCACTTTTTTCCACCTTCAAGGAACCCCTCTACCAACGCAAACTACCCCAACATCATCGTATAGGAACCAATTTTGACTTTTTTAGCCCAACACAAAGCATCGACTTCATCCTTCTCTTGGCCCATGAAATTTGATTTTAGGATGCATGTGTACATATTCCATTCCTCCTCCAAGCCTCCTTCAAGGATAAATTTGGTCGCTTATTTCCAAATAGATTTCCCTGAGTGTAATGTCCCCCAACTTAACTGAGGAACATTACTATGCAAAATACACGTAAATTTGAAATTTTTTCTTGCTAATTCATTTCTTGTAAGTTACCAACCACAATTTATACACTTAATTAACTAGATTATAATACCCATAATTAAATGCATCTACATCAATATAATGCACATGAAGGTAGCTAAATACATCATCTATAACAACATATAAAACCATTCGCATTCAYAGAGTAAAATACACAACAACTAAACTCATGGAATAACTTAGAAATAGATAAACACTTATATTTTAAAACACTTGTGCAACCAAATGCTTGGGAAGTACATTCCACCCAACCATAGACTTGTTATTCTATATCTCAACAACAAGTCACCCTCAAGTTGGGGATAGGAATCCACAAAAGAAAGGTGTCTCTCATAGTCCACTCATAGCTCAATACCTCACAACTCACTGGTATTTTCCTGCAACTATCCAGAAATTCCTCCAGTTTTCTTTCTCTTGACTTTCCCAACCCAATGAATGTACCCCTTCACTACTCTCATTCCATCGAGAATCCCTTTCATTTATCAGGGTCTCTCTAACACATGTGACCAATAATCTCTCTGTTGGGAACTCAAGGGAACTCACCACCTGGAAAACTACCAATAAAAACCACAACAATCACTTGCTATTATGGTGCAACTCACCAAGGAGTTCACTCTTCAGCCCTAAAAACCTAGCTCTTCAGTCTTTAGATCCAAAATGCTCCAAAAACTCTCTATAATGCTCTAGATTTCTCCTAGCCTTCTTGCTCCAACTCCCAATCTCTTCTCTCATGTTGTGTTTTTTGTTGTTCATGTAAAAACTCCATGTGAAAAACTCCATATTACTACCCATACAAATTTCCTCTCTTTTCCCAATATAATTGACTGCTCAGTCTACCCAATGTTGATTGTACCTCAGTCGCATGCTCTCCAATAACTATGGGATGTGACTCTCACATCCACCCTCTTACATGAGTTTAATGATTGGTCTCTCATACACTCAAACATAAAATAGAAGTTTTCCCAAAATGATAATACAATTCAGAAATATGGGTTTAAATTAATACCCCTAATTAATTCCCTCCTTGGACCCCTCTCAGACAGTCCCTAGGCATTCTCCCTTTTCCTATGGATTAATCAACCCCCATCTATGTCCTATCCCCAACAGTTGGTATCACATTATATTTATTAAAATTCAAAAAAAATGTTTTGAATATTACATCGCTTGGCCATAACCACATCCATATCTACATTATACATTGATTAAACTAGGAATTATAGTGAGGATGTTACATTCCCCCTCCCCTACAATTGTACATCATCCTCAATGCATAGCACCATGCTGAAATACATATACAAATTTACATCACAATACATAGAAAATAAAATGTTGCAATCTCCTTACTCCCCAACAGCAGTTCCAACCATAATCTCTCGTTGGACCTCAACTTGTTGACTCAAGGAATGCACCCCCTTCATTGTCTCCAGTCCATTACGATGCACTATTATTTTTTCATGGCTATCCATGTAGGTGACCAAGAATTTCTAAGATGTGGTTCCAGAATACAGCTGCCCAAAAATGGAGTCTTGCATTTTCAGTTTATATTTTCTTCAAAATTGAAAATAAAAATTGAAGATATTCCTCCCACATAGTTTCTTCATGCTCTCTTTTTTCATGTCCAGGACTGTAGCAGGTCCATTGAACCTTTACCAACCCTATGGATTTGTTCCTGAGCACTTTGACCTTCTGGTCTAGGATGCACATTTGTTCCACCCGGAAATCCCCTTCGTGCTTCACCAGGATCACAGTCCAATAAATTATGTGGTTAAGGTCAAGCACATATTTCTTTAATAATGATACATGAAATACATTATGCACTCTCATGGATGGAGGAAATGCTATCATGTATGCAACTAGCCAATTCTTTTCTAATATTTCAAAAGGCCCACAATATCTTGTTGCCAACTTTGGGCAGCAACCCAATATTGTCGAATTTCTCTTTGTCTTCACTTTAAGAAATACATGTTCGCCCACTTTAAAATCTATAAAAACTCTATTCTTGTCTGCACAACTTTTCTGCCTATCTTGAGAAGCCTTTAAATTCTACCTAATATTCAACATCTGCTCTTCCATTTCCTTTAACAAATCTAATCTTCTAAATCTTGTCTCAACTTCATCTACCCCTCTTATTCAACAAAATCTAGTTGTAGATGATAAATTTGATACATATCAAGACATTCATCAGCATGATGAATTTTTCTCACAAATTAATCAAGAAGATGTTTCAAGTAATCATCTTCCAAAACCCAAAGAAACTCCCTCTCCATCCTTTCCTAATAGTAATTTAGAAAGCCATGTTCCGGAAATTTGTATTTCTATAAATTCTACCCAATTCCAAGATGAAAGGATAGAAATGGAAGGAAAATCTTGTTCTTCTGATGATTATTCTCTATCTATACTCTCTGAAAGGGAGATGGATATTTATTTTACAGAATATTTGAATTCTACGCAATGCAAAACTTCCATTGAGTGACTAGAAGAACAAATTAAGGAAAAAATCGTTCATATAGTCGAGGAAACTAATAATTCTTCTGAGCAATTAAATTTTCAATCTTTTGTTATTATTGATACAGATTTTAAGGAATTGATTTTTTATCAAAATATTTTTTCACTTTCTTTTGAATTTTGTTCTAATTTGTTCTTGAATTCAATGACTAACGAACACAAACATGTCGCTAAGGATTATAAGTGTTCTAATATTTTGATAGAACATATTGGAGATATTGATATTAAAATTAAAATAGAAATTATCAATCATGATCAACAAATTCTACCACGTTTAGAAGAAAGGTTAGGTACATTAATTGAAATTGTTCATGAAAATTTTGATTTTCCAATCATACAGAAAGTAGTTTCAAGTGATCATATAACATTTGAAAGTTAGGGTTCTCTTTTTGAAAAAGAATATATTGATCCCAAACAAATTTCTTATAACATGCTTGAAAATTTGTCGCCAAATCATAGTAAAAATGATGACGTAAAGAATGAAGAATTTCTAAAAAAAATCATTGACAATGATTATTTTACTTCAAGAGATACTTTTCATTTCCTTGTATCTAATTCTTTTTACTCCATATATCCTGATTTATTCTTATATTTTGATGTGCATCAAACTTTATCTATTTTATCTAACAACCTGCCTTTGAAATCCAATTATTTTTCAAGTGTTGGTGATTTAACTATTAAGCATAAAGCTAATGAAATGGGATTTGTACTATCACCCGATGTTTTTTCATTTCAATCATTCATAAGAGAAGAAGGTAAATTGCAAGAAATTTATATTCGACCAATTTTTTAGGAAATCAATACACCCATTCTTGTTGAAGTTGAAGATTTGTTTAGTCATGAGAACCATTTTGTTGAGTTTAATAGAATGAATTGTGTGGATGATAATAAAATATTTGATAAATCCTTCTCAATAACTTTCGATCATCACCAATTTATACCTATTTATTCACCTATAATCATTTGTTCTTTGAGTAAAATCATTAGACTTCAAGTTGATTCATTGATTGTGTCAAGTTTTCTTTATTTTACTCCACTCATGAAAACAAATTTTCTTTCATTGAGCCATGCTAATACTAGTAATTTGATTTCTCCAATAGATTTTTATGAAATTGGTTTACCATTTATGAATCTTATTCAACAAGGTTATAAGGTTATACTCTGCATTTTGGGTTTCGAGAAATGATTATGGATTGGCTTGAAGATTCTTATTTCAAAAGGTTTACAAAAAATGGTAAGGCTATAGTTTCTTTGTTTGTGAGTAGGGATCGAAGCGGTAAGAATCATGCATTTTTTTATATGTTATTTCTACACATCTTATTTACAGTTATTGACCAATAATTTTATTGGTTTTGCAACATTTGAGTTACTTTGTTGGTTGCATTGGAAACTTGGTTTCACTTAGTGTTATAATCATTAAAGTAGTGTAGAATAGGTTAATTAGCTTAGTCTTTGTTGTTTCCTACATAAGTAGATTTATTTTCTTTTGTCTACTTAAATAATGTAGTTATGAAGACATGTTAAATATCAAACACGGAAGGCGAGCCATCATCAGAATACAGTCAGGAAGATTATTTTAAATTATTTTCTCTCTTTAATATTCATACCTTGTTAAAAATTGTTTTGTTTAAGCATTTTCTTTTCAAAACTCATTATGAAATGTTTAATGCAATCATTTTCAAACAATATGCAACAAGAATGTTTTAAAAGAGAGTCAAGAAATAAGGAAATTAATCTTAGAACTCACGATAATTTTCTCTTGTCATAAAATTTCACGAATATGGCTTGCCACTGCACATATTTTAATTAAGGATTTTTCTTGTTCTTTTAAAAAAAAAAATTGATATTTGTTTTCTTTTTAATAATAAGTTTGATTAAATTAATATCTCATGCATTTTTTAATGGAATTTTTCTATATATCATTACCTTAAGGAAAAAACTTACCTATATACAAAACATTTAAATGATTTAATTCAAATTTATTATATTCATTAAAATTTAGTTCTTCCTTTTGATTTATGATTTTGATTCATATTCAGATGTTAGTTTGTTCAAGGTTTATTTTAAATTTGATTGTGCATATGTTTTATTCATTTTTTTTATTAAATTAGTATTTGTATTTTCTTTTCCTCTTGCTTTTGAAAATTCACTTAAAATTTGAAATAGTTTTTAAATAAATTATTGGAATACTAAAAGTGGGGCGTGAATCGGTATGAGCACTTTATACCACTTTTAACCACAATATATATTATTTCACTTTAACAACAATGTTCAACAATATATCATCAATGTATCATTTATGAATGCATCCAATATATATATATATATATATATATATATCATAACCATGTAAACATAAGCAGCATCACATCAATATCACATCAAGCACACAGTACACCAATATTTACGTAGAAACCCAAATGGGAGAAAACCACATAATGCTTTCTTATATATATCAAGAATTCATTCATAGGAAGCACCAACTTCCAAATTCTCCAGCTACCACTGGAAGGAGGCTGCAACCCCCTATTCCTAGGCTCCATCCTAAAGGAAGCTACAACTCCCTGAATTCTCTGGATCCAACCATAAGGAGGCTACAACCCCCTGGGTTTTTCGGCTCCAACCGCAAGGTGTCTACAACCACCTAGTTCTCAGGCTCTAACCTAAAGGAAGCTCCAACTCCCTGATTCTCCGGCTCCAACCAGAAAGCGGCTACAACCCCCTTTCCTTGCCCCATCCTGTCGCCCTAAAATATAAGTGTAGACCAAACTCTCACTACCACAATCACTGCCACTGTCAACCTGTCACTGTATCCAACCTGTCAAACAAATCATTGTCTCATCCACAAAACTAGATCCACTCTCATCTGCATGCAATTCATGCCAAGATCACCAAGAGCATATCTCAAACCATATTCTCAGCATCACCAATACATGCCTCTACCAAGCATGTACCAACATCACCACATACCATCACAAGATATGTGTCTCAACCAAGTACGAACCTATACCATGCATCAACATGTACCTATACCATAAACGATGTACCATAACAAGTGCATCAACAATGCACTAAGCCTGCATCATCAACACATGTACCATACCATGTACAATACCATTTTCCAACCATGCACCTCAATCGTGTACATCAACTATTTACATAAACCGTGTACATCAACACCATATCATATACCTTAAGATATCATGAAGTGCCTAAACTATATGCCAAAATATGTGCCAAATCTCAAACAAGTGTCATATCACTCATGATATGCCTCAACCAACTACCATAAACCATGCGCCAATGTATCCAAGAAATGTACCAATCATTTATCAAGACCACTAACAAAATATTCTCACATTGTACCATAAGATATACCAATAGAGCCATCATTGGTCAAAATAATTGATCATGAGTCTCAAGAAGCAGTTTCAACCGTTAGGGCACCTCTAACCAAGCAGCATATAAAGAAATCCTCATGGTGAAAATAAGGAGATTTGTTCTCATCATAGTAAGTAGAGTAACCATTTCATTAAGCTTTTGCCTCCTTTTTATTCCTCTCAGTTAGTAATCATTCAACCTTTATTTTTCATGGTTTGTGAATATCAAAGGTCGATTCCTAACTATGTCTTCTCGTTTCTTCCAGATTTTTTTCATCTATTATATGGTCCACGAGAGCCCCATCCTAGTCTGATAGGACAAATACATTTTATTTTTTGAATATTATAAACTCTTTTCAAACATTTGTATATTTTTTTAGGTTCGCAGAGAACTATTCAGCGCACATAGCTAGTGATATCTCGAACTTTGAGTTTTAAGAATGAGATTTCAAGTGTGTCTATCAAAATCCATTTAAGTTATAATAGAAATATCATGTTAAGTTCTTTTCATATGTGGTCCTTAATTCTAATCTTACCCAATGGTCCTACTTACTTCATGTTATGATGGAAATGTTGCTCTGTGATATTTCTCATTTTACTCTTTTACAGTCCGGTATAATATCTACCATTGTGAATATTCATTTTTGAACAAGCTTGGTCCTTTCTTAGGCATTTACTATATTTCATTTTTTGTATTATTGTATTATATGTATTAAAGAGGATTACCACCTCTCAAAAAATGAAGAAGGATTTATCCTTAAAAAGTTGTCTCTTAGACCTTGAACAGTCTCAGACCTCAACAAAAGGGAATTTGTATTTGAATTAAATTCTTAAAAAATATGAAAGAAGGACTCGATGAAATCAAACTTAAATTTTATCTCTAAAACTTTATGCATAATAGGTCCTATATTCAAGATTGTGATTTGGCATTAGAGATCAAATTACTTACATTAAACATCACTTGTTAGGGAACAAATGCTTCCTAAAGTCAACATTGGAGCCATTAGGCTATCTCTGAGTAGCCCAAATCCTACATGTTTGTTGTTTTCTCACCATGATCTCCTTGAAGTCTTTGTAAGAAGAATCACACAAGGAAAGCCACATACCAATGAAGTCGTCACATAAATTTGTACCTTCATAAATCTACCCCATATACCATTGCAAACCAACAAATATGATCATCACCAACAAAAATTGTATGAAACAACTCATTTTCTTGAAATATCTAAGAGGACAACACAGTGTCCTCAACGTAAGGTCATGAAATAGGTGCAAGAGCCCACCCATGAACAAACTAACAAGAACAAAACAATCTCCATAGTAGCCCCATGAACATACAACAACCACAATCCAACTAAAATAACAATCCACCAAGCCACTCAACAAATGCACTCCTTCCAATCAATTCTCTAAAGACATATTTGTTATCCCCGATATCTAGGGATAACTAGGAGATCATGTCTCGAGGCCCACATGGTCCTAGACATGGAGTACCGAGAGCAGGAGTGACTTGAGCATGGCCCTGGAG